>PVKE010007417.1:0-50782 GCA_004027555.1 Craseonycteris thonglongyai | reverse complement strand
AACCATTTAATTCCTGATCAACTCAAATTCTACATCTGTTCAGTAAGTATGTAAGAAACAAGATGCTGTGAAGCTGGGATGGCTCAGCGGGTTGAGCGCTCACTTTGAAGCCCCAGGGACCGAGGATCGAATCCCGGTTCCAGCCCATGCAGACCCACATGCTGAACTGGGGTGTGCCCCCAGTTCAGTTCTTGCTGGGGCCTATGTGGGAGACTCCCAACCCAGTTCCTGCCCTGCGCAGCCCTGTGCCCACCTGTGGAGTGAAACTATATGGAAAAACTAATGTCAACTATGGAGACTGCTCTGGGCCCTCCCCCTTCTCTCTGTCTGTCTCTGTTTCTCTCTGTCAAAAATCAATAAAGTAAATCTTAAAAAAAAGAAAGAAAGAAAGAAGGAAAGAAAGAAAGAAAGAAAGAAAGAAAGTAAGAGAAAGAAAGAAAGAAGGAAGGAAAGAAAGAAAGAAAGAAAGAAAGAAAGAAAGAAAGAAAGAAAGAAAGAAAGAAAGAAAGAAAGAAACAAGATTCGTGGAATCATCTGCATCTCTTAGGCACCCTGACAATATTTTTAAAAGCAAAATACATTTAACCCTCTTAGTGCTACCTTCTGCCAGCGGTACTAGCGAGAAATGCAAAGGGTAATTTAATGGTCTATATATGAGCCGATATATCGGCCCGCCGCACTTTTCGCCTGAGATGCAAAAGCCAATATATCGACCCGTCACACTAACAGGGTTAAAATGGAGACACTATCTAGACATCAGACCCACAGGACAAATCAATTCTTTGTGACCCTCTTTCACTGCTATTTCTGAAGAAAGACTCAGCCAGTCTTTACTACTATTAGCCAAGCATTTGATGGCATCAAAAAGTGGTCACTATTATTTAATTAAAAAAAAAAAGTGTATTCACTTCCCATGTGGGAGGTCTCTGGTTTGTCCCCCAGTTCACAGGGGTGTGCCTCCCATTCAGGAGACCCCTAGCCCAGTTCCCACCCTGCACCGCCCCCGCCTACCTGTGTGGAAAGAAACTATGTCAGAAACTGATGACATACAACTATGGAGACTGCTCTGGGCCCTCCTACTTCTCTGTCTCTCTCTGACTCTGTCTCTCTCTTTCTGTGTCAAAAACAACAAAATAGATCTTAAACCACCACCACCACCACCACCAAAACAAATGTGCTTAGCAGCAGGCAGGATCAACTCTTCACCCATAGTAAAGGGCTTCTTAGCTGCAGCAATGCAGTTACTCACTAAGAAGGATGCTCTCAGTGCATCATTTGATGAAGTGGTGGCCTTCAATAATTGCTTCTGTTCTTCAGGTCATGTTTTTTTCTTTTGCAAAATTCCAAACACTTGTCTTTTAATGCAGGGTGCTTGGTCTCCATGTGGCAAAGCAGTTTTGAAGGTTTCGTGACTTTGTTGGATAGCCAGTTGCCACATATTATACAAAGCGTGCTTGGGGAATGTGAATCGCCTGTTGCAATGAACTTGTAGTTTAAGTAGGACTCTTGGTATTTTCTTTTCAATGCAGCTTTCTTTTTGTGGGCAGTCTTAGAGTCTTCTACTGTCTCATCATTGGGTCTTTTCCTCTTCTCAAAGAAGCTCTCCAGTGACTGTTTGTTTTTCAATTATTTTGGCTATGGTTAGCTATGGGCTTACCAAAACTGACTGAGACAAGTGCATACAGTACAGGAAAGAGGTACGGATGGAAATGGTAAATAAAATAATGGAAAGGCCATACACAGACTAAAATAAGTGTCAGATTCTGACTTAAAGACTTCCCCCTGATGCAGCTGTACAATTGAAGTACATCAACTCACTTGCCACTATAATGCCTGCCACAGATGCAGCTTAATTGTCAATTGCCACTCACTGATTAAATTTTGAAATGAGTCTGCAAACAATTGACTTATTATGGTCTCTGAGCAGTCAAACCTCTCTGCTCATGTTCATCTGCATTTGCAGCTGCTCCTCAGCACTAGCATCACCACCTCAGCCCCACCTCAGATGATCAGGAAATAGATTCTCATAAGGAGCCACAACCTAAATCCCTCACATGCGCAGTTCACAATAGGCTACACATGCCTATGAGAATCTAATGCCGCCACTGTTCTGACAGAAGCAGACCTCAGGCAGTAATATGAGCAATGGGAGCAGCTGTAAATACAGATGAATCTCCACTTGCTCACCCACTGCTCACCTCTTGCTGTGCAGCCTGGTCCCTAACAGGCCACGGACCAGTACCAGTATGTATCCAAGAGACTAGTGGCGAAGTGAAGAAATTTATTATTCTTTTTACTTTCTCTAACTCTCAACCTTTCCTCTAAATAGCTGTTGGAAGAATATTTATAGAGTATCACTTAAGAAGCACTCAATTTCTTGCCTGTGACTCTCATGTGGCTCATGCTGGCCCTGGCTAGGAAGAGATGGATTTTTTTTTTTTTTTTTTTAGTGCATTGCTATGAGAAGTGTTAAAAAATATAGGTGGAATGTCAACTAAGGAATGTCAACATAGCATTTTTCTGTCTATGACACTACTGTGTCATAGCAGACATGTGTATAGCAGACAGTTTCACAAGGCAAAAGTAGAATGATTCTCTATATGAATGTGCTCTGTAGGGCAGCACTTTTACTGACTAAAATGGGAGTTGGAAGTTAGGCACAGGTATAAAATGCTCAGTTTCTGATTCTGGGTGGTGAGCACATAATGCAATGAACAGACAATGTAATGTAGAATTGTACACCTGGAAACAATGTAATTGATATCAATTAATGTCACCCCAATAAATTTAACAAAAAAATAATGTTCAGTTTGTCTGCACATTCCATAAGCATAGATAATTAAAATAGCATTAATGATTCTATAATATAGAAAATAGACTTATTCATTGTCTTAAATTAGAGAAAATCAGTTTGACTTGGCAAAAAATCTGAGAGAGAACATTAAGAAAATGTCAGCTTTATTAACTGCACAGTAGGACAATGGAAATGTTTGTGATTATCATATTTATTATTCAAACAAAAAGCTACTGCTCAGATGCTATTTTTAAAAAGCATGTAATCTTTGCTTAGTAATGTGTGTATTACATATTATTACATATACAAAGTTTTATTTTATTTTATTGTTTTGATTTGTTAGAGTCTGTATTTCTTCTGTAAGTTCTATGGTGGTATAATTTACATATCATAGAATTCACCCTTTTTATATGTGTAATTCAATGATTTCTAGTAAATTTTTAGTTTTGCACCATCACACAATTTAATTTTATGACATTTTTATCCCCCGCTCCCACCCCCAAAGATTCCTCATGCCTGTTTTCAGTTATTCTCCATTCCCACCCCCAGTCCTAGTCAACCACTAATCCAGTTTCTATGGCAATAAGTCACTTTTATAGATGTCATGCTGGGGACTATTTTTTTCCATGTCCCACATTCAAGTAAACTAATTGGGGCCAGGGCAATACCTGTTGGTATTTTAGTGAATACCTTGGTTAGGGCAAGCTTTCTGTTGAAAGGGAACACTGTGTGGAAAGCACAGAGCTCGAAAAGATCTTTCCAAATTTTCTCTGTAGGAAAACAATATACTTAAAGTTTGAGCTCAGGGCTGGGGCACCCCTGAGTTTAATTCCTGCCTCTAACACTTTCTAGAAGAGTAACGATAGAAAAATAACTTCTCTAAATGTCAGTTTGCTCATATATAAAAATAGGGTTGTTGGATTATGGCATGAGGTATATAATGTCTGACACTCCTTGTGTATTCACTAGAAACTTTACTGATAGGCTTCTGATTAAGATAAGTCTGCCCAAATTCTGAACCCTTGTGTTTGCCTTCAGAAATTTTCTGTCATCCACTGAAGTATCAATATCATTTGTTTCTTTTGCATTAAATCCAAACCTCTTGGGTTATTCACAAAGGGATAGCTGGATACCACCATCCATAAATTTATATTATTTTCTGATAATATTCTCACTTCACCAGCAACATACATGTCCTTCTGATTGTGTGTAGGAAATACAATGAAGGCATGGCTGAGGAGTGAACAACTAACCTGGAAAGAAGCAAGTCACTGGAAATCAAAGATGAATTAAATAGGTTTTAGAGACACAAATAATAATGCCTCCACTTGATCAGCAATTTTGCTACTGAATACCTGTTGGAAGAAATCTTAAATGCAGAAAAGGTTTTTGAACAGAGAGACATCTATTGCTTCTGTAAATAACAGGAGATAGCTATTGAGCTATTCTTTGATGGATGAATGGAATTTCAATAGGCAGAAAATGAAAAGAAAGGGCATTTCAGGAGAAGTAAACTTCAACTTCATCCATTCACTTAGATTTTCATTCATCAAATATGTCAGTGCCTGCTTGTATCAGTCAGCTTTCATTAAATTATTTTGGTAACAAACAATACAAAAATCTTAGTAGCTTATAAGAAAGTAGATGCATTTCTTATTCATAATACATGTCTCTCTGTCATCCTTTGCTTTTTCGTTCTTTAAAAAAAAAATTTTTTTTTAATATAGATTTTTATTTTTTTATTTTTGACAGAGAGAGAGAGAGAGAGAGAGAGAGAGATACAGAGACAGAAACAGAGAGAGAACTGAACTGGGGGAGCTCCCAGTTCAGCAAATGGGTCCGCACGGGACGGGGTCGGGATTTGATCCCTGGTCCCTGGCGCTGCAAAGTGAGCGCTTAACCCACTGAGCCATCCCAGCTTCCCCCTTTGCTTTTTCTTAACTTTGCTTCAGCCTTGTTCTTTACCCAAGGACCCAAGCTGACAGGGCAGTTTTTCTGTGGGACCTACTACTTTCATGGCAGTGGGGAAAGAATAATTACAGACCCAGGAATCATGCAATGTATCTATAGCTTCTGGCCTACATCCCTTTTTCTGACATCCCATTGGCCAAAGCAAGTTGCCTGGTTAAATATGATGTCTGGGATGGGCTTGGTAAAGGCAGATGAAACTGGAAAGACAAAGTCTGCTTAAATCAAGAAAGGACTTGAATAATATGTTTTAAAGATGGAATTTAGTTTTAGAATCAGTGGTTAGGAACTAAGCTGTCTGAAGTAGAATTTCGATGGTTAGCTTTATGGGTCAAATTGGCTAGGCTACAATTTGTACCTAGTTATTGAATTAAACAGTAATGTAGGTTTTATTGTGATGATGTTTTATAGATGTGGTTATCATCTACAATCAGTTGACTATAAGTAAAGGAGATTTTCCTTGATGATATGGGTGAACTTTATCAAATCAGTTGAAGGTTTTAAAAACAAAAACTGAGGTTTTTCTGAAGAAGAAGAAATTCTGTCTTAAAGCTGCACCATAGAAATCCTGTCTTAATTTCTAGGCTGCTGATCTTCCCTATAATTTTTGGACTTGCCAGTCCCCACAATTGCATGAGCCAATTTCTTAAAATAAAGAGAGAGGGAGAGGAGAGAAAGATAGAGGGAGAGAGATATAATATATTGGTTTTGATTGTCTGGATAACCTTTACTCTTATAAGATTCATTTTTTTATAAACAGAAGAAATATTGCAAATTAGAATGAAAACATGTTTTGCTTACTGCTCAGAGGTTAGAATGAGAGGGAAGAGGTTAAAGATGAACCATTGGTGTCTTTTATAAGTTAAATAATTCTACTAATTTTATTATTTCTTCAAACTTTCTCAATGCCTCATCCATATATTTGTTATGTGATACTATACTTCTAATGACCCTAATTTGCTTATTATCCATTATAATGTGAATATGTGAAAATACATTATAAGTTGTGAATGTGGGTTATTTCTCCTCATAAGTGTACTGCTGCCCAGTTCTCATTAATGGCTCTAAATTTGGATTTTCTCAACAGGTGGGACAGAGACATGTCATCTTAGACCAATATCTTAGCATGTCACCTAGAAGGACATGATTTTTATTGCACTAATAAACTATTATTATTTGATTTTTTCCAAATGCATTAGAGTTGCTCCAAGTAAGTAAAAATATCCTCAGAATTTCTTATGGATTCCCACCATTATCCAAAGAGGGTGAGAACCCATCAAATATAGGTGGAGTACAGTAAGAGATGTTGTGTCTCTACTCTGAGTTTGTTTTGTTCAATTTAATTCTATTCATCACTATCCCATTGCTTACCTCTAGAACTCTTCAATTTCTCTCAGTTTCATACGATCCCAATCTATAACTAGGTCAGATATGTTGGTGAAATTGTTGTCATTTAGTATTAACGAACATATTCACAATATTAGCTGAAGTGATAAAACTGAGAAACATAATTTTTGCCATATCCCTCTGAGGTAATTTGCAATGTCCTTTGAGAGAGGAAATGTAAAGAGTCATTTAATTCAAACAGGCCAAAAAGAAAACAATAAGAGAGAGAGAGAGAGAGAGAGAGAGAGAGAGAGAGAGAGAGAGAAAATAGTATATCACTAAATTTAGTTTCTCATAGAAATGGTTCAGTAAAAACAGTGGAGAAAGCTCTTTCTTAAGGATTATCAGATAAAGTACAACAACAAAAGAAAACAAACAAGGTCTGACAATTAAGTTTGTGAACTTGTCACCATGCCCTTATGTTGGCAGCACTGTACAAACAACTTGGTAAGGTTTCGTAACCTTGGTGCATCAGTGTCTCACAGCTGTGTTTGTGTCCACATGTGGTGGTGTCTTGCTGAGTGGTGTTCATTATTGTTGTTGCTTGTTTTTGTGGGCCATCAAGAGAATACCAGAGCTTGAATTAGAATAATGAACAAACATTAAATTTCTTGTTAAACTCATCAAGAATGGATGTGAAATCAGGGACATGTTAGTCCAGGTTGATGGGGATAATGCAATGAATAAAGCATCAGTGTACAAATGGATTAAACACTTTTCTGAGAGGAGAGAAAGATTAAGAGAAGTCAGGGTGGCCAGTAACAAGCAGAACTGATGAGAACATTGCAAAGCTTTGTCTAATTGTGCACCAAAATCATTTGTTGACTACGAGAAGCATAGTGGACCAAGTAACCATCAATAGAGAAACAGTTAGGAAAATCTTAACTGAAAATCTTCGCATGAGAAAGGTGTGTGCAAAAATGGTCCCAAGGGAGCTCACCAATGAACAAAAGCAAAGGAGAATTTAGGTTTGCTGAGGCCTTTTGGAGAGGCAAGATGATAGTTTGGGTCATGTTATCACTGGTGATGAAACATAGGTGTACCAATACGACCCAGAAACAAAGTGACAAAGTGCACAATGGAAGTCAGACAATCCCTTCTGACCAAAAAAGTTCTGTCAGTCCAAATCAAGAATCAAAACTATGTTGTTCACTTTTTTTGATATCAGATGACTTGTTCATTATGAATTTGACCCGCCGAACAGTCAACCAAGTTGATTATTTGGAAATGCTGAAAAGGCTATGTGGAAACATTAGATGAAAATGACCAGAACTACTCATCAACAACTCAGGGCTCTTATATCATGACAATGCACCAGCTCACACAGCATTGTCTGTGAAGGAGTATTTAACCAGTAAAAATAATAACTGCATTTGAATACCCTCGCTACTCACCTGATCTGGCCTCCAATGACTTTTTTCTTTACTTGATGATAAAGTAAATATTGACATTCCAGACATCAAAGTTAATGACATTCAAGACATCAAGGGTAATATGACAACAGCTCTGATGGCCATTCCAGAGAAAGAGTTCCAAAATTGCTGTGCAGAGTGGACTAAGCATTGGTATTGGTGCATACCTTCCCAAGGGGAGGACTTCGAAGGTGAACACTTGATATTCACCAATGAGGTATGTAGCACTTTTTCAAGGATGAGTTTGCAAATTTAATTGTCAGACCTTATGCAGTCACTTTGAGGGTTCAGGGCTTCAATATATGAATTTTGGAAGGGGAACACAATTCAGTCCATTACATCTATCAAAGTCTTTCATTTGACTTGTTAATTTGACTTAAGAGCTGTAAGCCTAAAGCACTCATAACCTTTTTGTTCATTAAGATGAATTATTTAGATGCCTACTGCATGTTAATGTCTGTGTACTTGCTAACAAGTATACAAAGTTACTATTTTCAGGCCTCAAGTATAAATGAATCAAATGATAAATGAACTTGAAGTGTTTAATCTGATATGAAATACTTTTTACATGAAGTAGTATTTTGCCTTCTCTGTATTAGGTAATATTTTGCTATACTCCTCCATATTAACAATAACAAAAAATATATATATATAAATAAAAAGACCCAAGCTACTCTCAAATGTCAGTTAGGTTTTAGTGAAAATCATTTATTAAATGTTGTATACTCCGTTTAAATCTAACTGGGTAACTAAACATTAAAGTAAAGGGGAAAAAATCTATATTGGTCTAATTTGAATTATATGTTCTTCTCAACAAGCATAATTGCTATTGACTGCCTAAAGCACCATTGTCTAAGTCATGAATAGTCATAAAACATTACAATTGGCACAAGAAGAATGGAAAGAAACCCATCAAATAAAAAAAAAAAAAGCAAAACACGAAAACACCAACAACCCCTCCGTCCTTTTTCTTTGCTTAAAAGAATAAAGCCATGCAAAACACAATGACTTTATTACCTGAGAAAATGTGCTACAAAATAATCTCAACAAGCCTCATTTATTATAGATAATATTTCACTTTAGGTTTGACAGTTTATTCTGGAATGAAGCTCCCTTGTTACTGAGTGTGTGTCATAAAAAAGACACCCTTGGTATGTCTCTCTCCTCTCTCATTAGCTGAGTCCTTAATTCAGAGCTAGTAATACATACTTTGTTTTAGTAGAATATTTATCCAGAATGTGGCCAAATGTCACAAGTTGCATGTTGTGATGAGGGTTTATGTTTTAAAGTCACTAAGCCTCTTGCCTGTGGGCACCTATAAGCAGTTTGGAGAGCCCGTTCATTACACTCTCCTATACTCTGTCTTCAGCACCTTGAGAGTTTAAGCTCCTGGTAGTCTCCCACACTACACAATATAAGAGCCACACAAAACACTTGTCATTCCAATACTTGGCAACTAGTTGGAAAACCCACAGATTAAACTGCGAGTCAATTTCCTTTAAATTAGAATGTTAGTTTTGTAAACAAATATTGTTAAATATGCATAGTAACAAATATGCTAAGGTTATTCTGTTTCTGCAGTGCATAAGGCTGGGAAAGGGTTTCTTAGCCTCTGCATTAGTGACATTGGGGTGGAATCCCTTCGTTGTGTGGTTTCATCCCATGGTCTGGAGGATGTCTGGCGGTATTGGCCTCTGTGCACTAGATACTACTAGATGCCAGTAGCAGTCCCCAAGTTATGAACAGTCAAAAATGTCGCTAAACATTGCTGACTATCCCATGAGAGGTACAAAATCCACACACACACACACACACACACACACACACACACACACACACACACACACCTTTCCCAGCCCACACCCAGTCCTTTCTGGTTGAGAACCATGCTCCTGGAAGGTATGTGAATTCATAAAAGGTGGGACAAACAGAGTGAAGGTCACTCCCCAGTTGGAAAGACAGTGCATTACATTTCGTCCCACTAAGTCTCCCAGCAGCTATTTGAAGTAACTAGAAGAGGTATCTCTCCAGTAAGGAAGGGCATCGTTATGGCCACTTAGGTGGTTCCCTTCCTTGACTCTATGAAGTCCCTAGGAGACAACTGGAACAGTTTTTCATGGTCAATGCTACACTATTTTCTATAAGACAATATTTTTGCCTAAAATTGTTAGACCAAAAGGTGGGGGTCATCTTATACACAGAAGTAACCCATGTGTTGATTACTGAATGTTGGGTTAATAAAGTAGGGACATCTTATACATGAAGGCATCTTATACATGGAAAAATAACAGTCATTAGGACTCTGATTGACCAAATTAACAGCGATCAAATACATGATTTAAAGAGCAAAGAATTCTTGGGCAGTGTGAGGAGACTGGCATTTAGAAGCCAGCTGCTTATTCCAGACTTGTCCTGATCAAAAGAGACCCTTCATTCCCAGGCAGAAAGGACATTTCCCACCTCCATGTTGCATGACAATTTTCTGATCCCCACTTGATCATGTTGCACTTTGATTATTTGATAAAGTATCTAGCTCACCTTTGGGGCTATCGATGAATACAGTAGATATTTCATACTTTTATATTCTTCATTCTCAGCATATGGGGATCACTAAATAAGTGTTGGCTAAATACAAAAATGATTTATTTAATAACCATTTCATAAGTAGTTTGATATGTCAAAAATTATTCTAGACTGTGGGGCAAGAAAGATCGATGCGTGTTGATGCTCCTTTTGAGAATTCATGGCGGAGTGGAGAGGGAAGGCCTAACAACAAGGAGCTGGAATAAAACAGGCAACAAAAAAAAGGTGCTGGGAGCAGCTGGGCAAAGTGAAGAGCGGCCGGGCCTACGCTATGTTGTTTTGGAGTAAAGAAAGCAGTGACTGACTTAGAGTGATAGTTTGTTCTGCAGATCATACATGGCATTTTCTGTCTGCAGAAGGAAAGCCTATATAAAATTATGACTTAAAGATCAATTGTAGTTAGGATGGTTAAATAAGGAGAAGCAGAAGCTGATCATTCTTTTCTCCCCACAACTGAAAAAAAAAAAAGGAGTAGATACTCTAAGTGGGATGGGAGTCACAAAGTCTGGGTTCTATCAGGAGAAAACCCCTTAGGCTCCATGTGCTTAATGTGTGGGTTCTGTTATGTTAGTAGATGAGTTCTATTGCTGCCATACAAGTTACTAAAAACTTAATGGATTGAGAAACACTAATCTATTATAGTTGTTCAGGTCCAACTTCTGACAGGAATGTCACAGGGCTGCATTCCTCCCACAGGCCTTTCTGGTTTCTAGATGCTGCTCCCAGGGCTTGGCTCCTATCCCCTCACTCCATCTTCAGAGCCAGAAGCACAGCGTTTCTCTAACCCTGCTTCTGTTGTCACATCTCTGGTTGCAGTGACAGTCGGGAAATGTTCTCTACGTGTCTAATTATTGCAGGATAATTTCTTTATCTCAAGGCCTTACTCTTAATCACATCAGCGAAGTCTCTTCAGCCACGTAAGGTAACACGTGCACAGGCTCTGGAGACTAGCACATGAACACCTTTTGGGGACGGGTGGCAGCATGGTTCTGCCAACCACTCAAGGAAGACGAAATTGTCTTAGGTCATCTTGAAAATAACTTCAGGCCCGAGCATCTGTGATAGATCCGCTTCCATCTGCAGGTGGGGCATTTTCCTGATACGTGCATATATAAAAATAGGCTGGCATGGGCATCATTATTCGTAGTTTACCACCTTCAACGAGAATTAAAAAGTATAAAATGGGTTCAAAGCCAAATTCTGGATGGTTGTTCTATTAACAAGAATGTCTCAATATTTGAGTTTGATAGAGTGCCACTGAGGATTCCTAACAGCTTCCCATTGGCCTGAGATGTGTAAGATTCAAGAGAAAGGCAGCACAGATAATCATTCAAGATTGATAGAAACCTACAAGTCTACGTGATTATTACCTCTTTGCAAAAAAAGAATGTTGAACTCAATCAGAGTTCCAGGTACCATACTATCAGAAGCAATTCTTATGTAAATAAATACACAAAATATTTTCCAAGTTAAGAGAAAGATGTAGGAAAGGAATGGATTTTGTTTGTTTGTTTGAGGTGTTTTTCTTAGGAAGTTCTCAGGGATTTCTGGGGTGTTTTTTTTGTTTTGTTTTGTTTTTGTATTTAAAATGTTGACAACAACAGCTCCTTGGCTGTAGAGATGTTAAAAATGTGCATTGCCCACAAAACACTTTTTGGATTTGGGTTTAGTTCTTCATCTTTACCGTTGTGACAGGGAGAAAGGAAGAGAGAAGTTGAGTGATAGATTGTTTTTGCTGTTTATGAAATGGCTTGAACACATAAAAGTTTCCTTCCTAGAAAACAAACAAACAAATAAATATAGTCCTACACCGTTAGCAATTTTGTAACCAGCAAATTCTGAAACATTTGTTATGTTTTTCTTATCCCGCTCTCTAGGTTGACAACTTTGTGGGAATTACTAGACTTTGAGAAATATTGTTTGGACGTTTTTACTGCTCTGGTTTCAGGAAAAAAAAAGAAAACTGTTTGGTAGAAGGCAGAGGGAAGAAAAACTATTGAATCAATAAGGCAATTCTAAAGTCTTAGAATTTTAGAGTTTAAAGGAATGATGCGGGTCATTGAGTTCAACCCTCTACGAAGCATGGATCCAAATACGACTGAACCTTCACCTCTTGCTCAGCGTGCCAGGTTCTAGGGTCTTTCTTTCCATGACCCTCATTTGGATGCACTCTAATTCCTTCCTGCTCTGAGCAGCCCCCAGGGTGGGACCCACTGTTCCTACTGAGATCAGAGCTGTGAGGAGCCGAGCAAATCTATTACCTTCTGTATCCCAGACACCACAGAATCCTACTACCTCGTTCATGCTGTGATCATATAACAGCGTCAGCATCAGTCAACCCCCATCCACTTGACCACACGCTGCTCTGCAGTCATGCCCTTCCTACGCCTGTGCAGGAAGTTGGCGTTGATCTGTCTGGATTTCATCTGTGGAGGGGTGAAGATGGTGACTCTGCCATTCAGGGATCTTCATGTCTCCCAATGGCATGGCGGCCGTCAGTTGGGAAAATCGTGCCTCCGGTGCCAGCCCCCCAGCTATCAGCCAGCTACTGCTGGGGCCCTGGGCCAGGCTGACTTCACACTTGCTCACGACTGAGGGCTTCAGGGGACATTCACCTCAGCGTGCTTGGGATAACTGGCAAGATCTGGCCAAGTGCTTGTTGAAATCAAGAAACCCGTGTTCACCAATAGGATGTATGGATTTGTTTAATATTTATTGTTTTAGCTGTTGTCAGACTAAAGGAGAGTTTAAAACGCACACATGTGGTTCAAGTGGTCAAATGCCTTAAAAGAGCAGATGCAGGTTTCTTATTGGAAAAACCAAGGCCCTCGCCACACAGTTTGGGTGAGGATTGCCACAGGGTCTTCAGCTTAGGTGAAAACTCCACCTGAGCCCTGATGCGTCGCATTCCTTTCTTGTGTGGTTATCGCTTAATTAGAAGTAAGTTTGGGATTAATGTATGTGGGAAGTGAGCATATTGCCCTGAGTTTATACTCGAGAAGAAACAAGTAATACCAGACTTGTTCCCGAGCAGATCTGCTTGAGAATCAGCAGGTGGGGGTAAGAGCACCTTGTTCTCAGCTCGGTTCTGTAAATAGTTTGTGACAATTCATTTTTCTGCACAACTGAATTGAGTGATTCACGGCTAAAATTAGAAGCAACATGGCATGTGGCTCACAGTTCCTGAGGCAGCTCCTTCTCATTCCTTCCAACTACTTCTGAAGAATCAGAAAGGATGAAAATTCTCCAAGAAGAAGGGATGTCAAGACTGACAGTCCACTCCCTGCCTGATTTTTGGAGAAATTTTCACCAACCACAACACCTATGGAGGGGAACAGACAAACATAATCAGAAGCTTAGACGGTCGTCTCTGTCCCCACAAGAACACAGGCTGGGACTCCATTCCTCCCGCACTGCCTGCTTCTTGACTCTGGTTTCTGAATCTGAAGTTTCAACCTAAGAAGTAACTAAGCCTGTGCCCCACACAGGTGAAATTCTTTGCAATGACCCGAATGCCGTCTTCCCCACACTACATTAGAAATGTCCTTTCAAGCCATTTATTAGACTTTGTGGGGTGGGGGAATAGGAGAAGAATAAAATAGGCAGTGGTAGCTGGATCCAGAGAAGCTTAGTTACAATTAATAAAGCAGAGCAGATGGAGAGAACCTTTGAAAAATCATTTCATTTCTCCACATTTTTTATCTCTATCCAGTGTTCTCCAACACATGCTTAATCATTTAGTCCACACACGCTTAAATGTATCCTGACTCAATCTCTGGATATGTGCTCCTAACCACGATTTTGTCAAGCTTTACAGGATTTAATTTTGAGTATAGGAAACAATAATCACAGGAAATATGCTTTTTGCAGACCACACATTCCCTCCTCAATAGTACAAGCTCTTGAGCCCACCCTTACTGTGCCAACATGAAACATTCACATAGTAAGAGGTAGACATTGAAAACAGAGTTAAGCATTGACCTTCTCAATCCGTCCTCTAGGTTTAAACCTGAAATAAGGATTCTATTAAGTCCTTGGGTTATACTATTATGCTCCTATTAACTTTCCCTGGACAATAAGTAGGAAGAGCAAGAATAAATTATATGCTCTTTCCAGTGACAAACATGGGGACTGCAGACATACCCCCTTGTTTTAGAAAACAGAAGGGGAAATAAACAACATGGAATAACGAGTACATCATCCTTAAATATATCTCTGCAAATAACTTTACAAAAAATTTTTACATATAATAAATTTCTCTGTATCTTCCATATGATAGAAAAATTATGAGATCCATGAATTGGAACTGTAAGGATGAGAAGAGATTACGTGGAGAGTGGAAGGACAGGCTGAGTTCAGACACAGTAGCCATCATACTACTGTAATCAGTGTCAGCAGCCATGAAGTACCAAACAGATGCTGTGGAAAACGAAAGCACTTACATGAACCATGATTTTGAAAGGCTTTCCCAGAATGCTAAAGGAAAAAGAAAAGTAGAAAGAAACTAATTGGAGAACGTGCAGGAAAAAAGAAGGGCTTTTAAGTATAACTAACATGCTTGAGGAATAGACAAGACAAAACTAGAGCAGTAATAAATGTTTAACAACGATAATGTTCTTGGATTGAAGACCTGTATCTTCAGATCCAATGAACTCAGGTAACAATGAATAAAAATAAATTCGCCTATAGGCATAGCGAGGACAATCTTTAAGTGTGAAGACAAACAAAAGGTCCTAAAAGCATCTCACATGGAGAAAAGGAAGATCACCTCTAAAGAATCATCAAGCAGATCTCAGATTTCTCTTCAGCAATTTCAGTGCCAGAGAACAATGAAGAAACCACCATAAAGATTTGGGAAGAAAGGGAAAAAAAAACCCAAGAGTTGTGTACTTAAGCAAGCAGTGTCTCATATGTGATCACAACCAAAGGAACTTCTTAGCTATGAAATTAGAAAATAGGGGGATAATGCATAACCGTTGTGAGAATTATATAAAGTCCTAAATGTGAGAACACTTGACTGCTGACAAGTGTGCATAAATATAGGTGCCTATTGCCTGATTACAATCATAGACATTTACTAAGATTAAGTGGACAGCAAGACTAGGAAGGGTCTGACACAAAACGGGCTCTCCTACTCTTTGTTGCATCTGAGATGAGGACCCCCGGCTACAACTAGGGTCGGCTCACCTTGACTAGGCAACATTTGCTGGTGCAGAGACTGACTTGTATGACTTTCTGAGCTTCCTTTTTCTCTTCTGTAACACAAGTTATTGGGGCTAAATTCACTGTACTATAGAATTAAGCAGGACATTATATTAGTCGGAGCTATGCTTTAATATTCTTTGTTTTCTATGCTAGGTTTCCCTTTAGAGATACAAAATTTATTTAGGCAGATATGATGAATAAGTGAGTAGTGGTTTTAAAGTAAATGGCATTTGGATTTTGTATGTCTGGTCAAAAATATCAGAGAATGAGTTTACTTAAAAAATGCAAACAATTAAACCAAGAGGTTCTGGGTGCATATACAATGCTTTGGAAATTAAGACTGGAAATGGACTTAAATGCTCCAACCCACAATACTGTACTATTCGGGGTGGGCCAGAGGGGATATGGCTGTAATGGGGTTAAAGAGGAGCACAGAGAGGATTGTTAACGGGATCTCTATGTGGACTGTAGGAACTTAAAACTCATTAATAATAAAAGCCCTGCTTTAAAAACTGACCTTGTAGTTGAAAGATATGCACTTGTATCATTACCAATTAATGTTAGGTAACATAGCTGGTTCTTGAAAAGCAACAAGGAGTATCTAAATGATATTCACACATCTTAATTAGTGTCATTAAGAGTTCTTTTGCTATCTTTCATGAAAGCAACGGGCATTGCATTGCAGGCATCTTGTTAGAAGCCAAACCAGGAAGTTAGATTTCAAGTCAATTCCTTAACAGCGGGTTTAAGTTATGGCGCCTACATGACTGGAATGTTTCTCTAGGGTCTCTTCTTAGCTGCAGGACTTTTGCAAGCAATCAGCAACAGAGGCAGCCCTGAAGGTAATGGTGACTCGTGGGCAGCATTATGGGAACTCTGCGAAGGCGTGAAAATGTAAGGAGAACCCGCAGACCAAATTTGTTCTTACGCCATCCCCCCAACCCCCACCCCATGACTGATCAGTGATTTTAATATTGTTGGCAAAGAAATATAAATGTTTCATCTATGAATTCAGTATCTGCTACTAAACAGCTGAGGGAATTTCAAGAACTAGGTTCTGAACGTTACTGGAAAAGAAGACCCAGTATAAAGCCTTGTTATTGAAAACTGTTGGTGCAGTAACCTACTGCGTGGAACTACCCAACAGGTATAATTTAAGACCTGTCCTATAATGGGTGTGTCTCGATTCTTCTGCCTTCTCTGGAAAACTATAATGTACACTTAAATGTTGGTGTTGGTTTTGACTTTTAAAGTACTACAACATTTAAGTGGTGTTGGAGGAGGAACAAATTACAAAATAGATTTAAGAAGAAAAAAATTGATGAGCTTCCACTCAGCTTTTTCCCACATATATACAGTAATGCTTTCTTTTCTACATCAGTATAATTATTAATGCATAGCCACAAGTGCAATATTTAGCTTAAATGTAAATGTATAGTTTTTTTGGTCACTTAAATTTTTCAAAAGCATAATCAATATAAAATACTCTATTTTATAGATAGACCATAATTTATTTAATCCACAATTTATTGTCGGGCATTTGAGTTATTTCCAATTTGTTACTATTGAAAATAATCCCATGTTAAATATATTTGTTCATAAATTTTATTTACAGTTCTAATTATTTTATTAAAATAGATTCCAGGAAGCATCATTACTAAGCCACAGGGTATATCCATCCTTAAGACTCTTCATACATAATTGCCTAATGGTTCTAAAAAGATTAACCCAATTTACACTCCTACCAACCGTGTGTAAAGGGGCTCAACTGGCAAATAATTTCATTTTTGTTTTTAATATTATTCTTTGTTAATAGTGAAGATGACTATTTTTAGATTTATTAGTTCTTTATGTTTTCTAAAAATGATCTGTTAATATCTTTTGGGGCACTAACATGTTAATAGTAATTATCTCTTTGAATCAATTAAGTCTATGTGCATTAATAAGCATTTAAATTTAGGATTTTGTAGTGACAATAGAAAGGTCTCGATTTCATCCTACATTAAGGAATGAAGACTATATACTTCAGCCTGATTCTATAGACAATTAACCACAAATAATAGCAGTACGTTGGGATCCACTTAAAATCTGAACCGTACTGCATAGTATTTTGCGGTTTAACTGTTTCAGGCTCATTAACATAGTTGATAAGTTGAATTGATTCCATCTCTAGAATTAACACATTTTGGGGAATCACAAAAAGAACAAAAATGGAGTGATTATAACTGAGGATCTTCTACAACATCAACTGTGACATGACTATTTTTTAAGGATCATTTTTACAACATTAACATTCATTTCCCCACCCTTTCACCCACATCTAGTTGGTTTGTTGTCATTCTGCCTTCTTTTTTTTTAATACTACAATTACATTCATTTTTAGGCAACTTTTGTTCTACTCCAATTTAAGCATTCTGGACACTTAAAATTTTTATCAAAATGTATTTTTAGTGTTAATAAAAATACAAAACTAAAATTATGGGAGATCCTTTCTGCAGCAAAGGTTTGATTTCATTGCCAAAACAAAACATAATATTAGAGAATGGCACTGATGTTTTTATTTCTATAACCAAGTCTATTAACCTGATTTATAACTGAGGGAAAAATGATTTTAACTAATAACAGTCACACAACTTTCCTATTTTATGCATGTAAATGTAGAGTTAAGTTTTAGGGTTATTATGTTAGCCATAATATATTCTATTCCACTATGTGGGAATTTTGAGAAAATATGATGAGAATTTGCTCTTAGAAATATCTCTCTCCAACAAAATGGAGATACAGTGTGAAAGATACTTCTGAGGGAAGTGTCTGTAAGTGTAGAAGTATAGATTTGAATTTCTTTTTCTAGCAACATTTAGAAGTTGAGTAAAAATGTTCTTGGAAGGCTTTCATTGTATTTAGCTTTAAAGGCCCTCTTATTTTTATATTTATTTGCTTTCTTTTAAAAGTGACTTTGTTATGATGGCCTTCTGTTCTGAAGTACAAACCTACTTCTTACTTGAATTCTGCTCCTAAGGTTTACACATCTTAGCAGTGGTTGTTCCTTTATCTTCTTTTTCTTCTATCATGCACAATTGAAAGTCTTGCCTACCATGTATTACCTAGGTATCTTTTTTATTATTATTTTTTTTAATCTATACTACTTTTTTTATGTGGCAGGAATAAATAAATTCAGCAGAATATCCTGTTTAATCACTGACCAGAAGAAATCTAAACATCCCCAATTTTTTCCAGTTCAAATAATTGATCTTAAAAAAAATATTCTGGGGAAGCCGGGATCGAATCCCAGCCCCGGCCTGTGCAGACCCATATGCTGAACTGGGGAGTGCCCCCAGTTCAGTTCTCACCGGGGCAAGACTCCGGCCCAGTTCCTGCCCTGTGCAGCCCCATGCCCACCTGTGGAATGAAACTATGTGGAAAAACCATTGATATGCAACTATGGAGACTGTTCTGGGCCCTCCCCCTTCTCTCTATCTCTGTCTCTGTATCTCTCTATCAAAAACAATAAAAATAAAAATAAATCTTTAAAAAAAAATTCTAATTTGTCTGGGTCTTTCAAATGTGTTAAGAAAAGCAGGAAATTTTGCAGGAAAATGCCATATATATGACTGAAAATTGCCTGATGATGAGCATACACATGAAAGTGTGAGAAGCCTTGCTCTAGGGCCATCAGTTTCACTTCCAAGTACAATTTTTAACATAGAGCTTTCCCTTCATCAGGGTACATGTTGACAGAAGGTCCGCCTCAGCCTGCAAGTACCTTCACTTACACATTGGGAAAAATTTCTCCTATTCTACTATATGAACATTTTCATGATCAGCATCACGTAGTTACTGAGTATATCACTTTTTAAAATGCTGTTTAATTGACTTACTAAAACAACATCTAGCCCTAGAAACTAGGAGGACATACCTCCAAAGCTAATGGCTAATTCTGTACTAAAAATTTTTTTTTTTATGCTTTAAATCTATACTACTAAATCTATTTAATCAGATTATATTTTTAAGCATCGCATAATAACATTGGCTCTGAGGGAATATTTTTTTTCTCCAAAGACTACTCAGTTGTTAAAAAATCAAGTCAGGGGGTGGGAGGAACACCCAGTGGTAGAAAGACTTTGTAAAAATTTTGATACAAGGAGGATTAATTTGGGTGTGTGTACAAGTCATGTCTTTTGTTTGGTAATACGTGGTTCTTGCTAAACATATTTAAATATAAATACTGGCAGAGTGCTTTTTTTCTCACTCTATTTTGGGATATTCAGATGTGGCATATCCCTGAAGGTCCTGATGAGTACGAAAAAAAAAATCCTTACTTTTTAATAGAGTAGCTGGAGGTATGTGTATATACACCACATATGCATACGCATGCCTATACAACATAGATGTCTAGTCACTTACCTCCCACCCCTGCTACACACACACACACACACACACACACACACACACACACACACACACACACACACACACACACACAAGGATGGAAAATAATGCTTCTAAAAAGTCCAGGTGCCTCAAGGATCCGGCTTAACATCCGATCAACTTGACAGTGAGAGTTTCAGGTGATCGGGGTTGCTCCAGAATTTCGATGCCCCTCCCCTCTGTAATTCAGAGGAACCCGTCAGGCTTCACAGTGTGACCCCAGGAGGCCTCTTCGGGTCTATTTTTCTGTCTTGCTGGTTATATGATGGAGCGAGCCTAATAAATTCAAATAAAACTTCTGACTGATTTGGCAGTAGTTTTACAATCTAGAATAATTTACAGATCTCAGCGAGTTCATGAGAGTCCATAATGTTTAGCCTAGAAATAATAAAATGCACTCAATTGATTAAGCTGTTTATAGATGTCTAAGAATTAGCATATTGTATAATTGCAAATATTTTATCATTACCAAGAGGGGCTGATAAAAGGGTTCAGTGCTAGTGACGGCTGGACTGATAACCTTGATGAGAGGAGAATCTCAACGGAAGGGAAATTCTCTGTGAGCAGAATTTAGAGAGCCTGGGGCCCTCCAAGCCCAGCTAATCCCTATTGCTACACATGGTCAAGATTCCTCAAAACCTGGACCTCATTGCTGTGAGACTCCGTCCAGAGAAAATGCTCTAATGCCATCCTAGATTGTACCATTTTCCTTACATTCCTCCTGAGAGACTGAGAACTTTAGAACTTGAATTATAAAAGCAAAGAGTGGAAGGCTGGGTACTTCATCTTCCACTGTTTTCTAATGAAGTCTATTTTGCTTTTGTCTGTTTTTAATAACTCCTCATGGTTTTCTAGTTTTTTTGTTTGTTGGATGGTTGGTTGGTTGGTTTTAGGTTATTTATTTGATGTGCTTGTTTTGAAGACTTCAATTAAAATTGTGGCTAATACTTTTCCTTTCCTGAAAGTAACACAAGTTCACAATCCTTAAAACCTCTAATGTTACATGAACTCAATAAATGAAGTATATAATTACTCACCCCTCACCCCATCATACTTTTCAGAGGCAACCATTTTAAAGTTTTTGTTTATATTCTTTAAATGTCATAATTCTAAGTAATAGGTTTTAATAGGTTTTAAACATTTTCTGTTTTACAACCTCTAAACACCAAATAAGAATCTCCATTTTGAACCTGCTTAGCTTTCATAAATTTTAAAAAATTAGTTTGAGTTCTTCTTCTGCTTACTCTTAAATTTCAAAATAAGATATTATTTTCCTCCTGATTTATTACCTGTAAACTTAATTCAGAGTCTCTCGATTCTCTACTATGTAAAACAGAGAAGAGAATAAAGCCTGTAAGTGTCAAATTTTATACATTTACATTTAGTTTGTACATGTAAATATATTTTCTGTGCCTTGCATGTTGAATAATTCTATAAACTGAAAATCAGTATACTTTACAAAGTTATAATAACATAATTATACAAATGTAATTTATTGTAAATCTTATAGAAACCTAATTGTAGGAAACTATTAAAATCCTAAGTCACTAGGCTTAGACTTTTGAATGAAAATATTCCAAGTGTCAAGGTTAAATGGATTGCCTTTTCTCATATTTGTTCATTACTTGAAATTATGACATTTCTTAGTTTTGTACATATTTCGATCATTGCCTTTTATCTGTACCTAGTTGTTTCCCTAGTGTTTTTAATTGTCTACCACTTTGCCCAGTATGTAAAATACATGTTTTTCTTTTGTCAAACTACAAAGATAGTCCATATTTGATTTTGTTAGAAGCAGTTCTTCACGTATAAATTCTTACTTTTTGTTCTCAATTCACCTGCTTATTTCTATGCTGCTGATAGTCTGTAATTTTTCTCATTGTACTCCTTAGTTATACTTTCTTTTATTTTTAAACAACTTTACTGAGATATAATTAACCCATTAAATGTGTAAAATTCAGTAGTTTTTAGTATATTCAGGGATACATAGCATCATCACATCGTTACTAAAGTCTAATGTTAGAATATTTTTCATCACCCCCAAAGCCTCTGTATCGTTCCCATTAGCAGACACTCTCATATCCTACCTTCTCTAGCCCTGGGCAATTTCTGATCCATTTTCTGGATCTCGATAGGTTTGCCAGTTCTGGACACTTCATAGAAATGGAATCATATACTATGTAGTGTTTTGTGACTGACCTCTTTCACTTAGCATGTTTTTAGGATCACCCATGTGGTAGTCAGTATCAGTACTTAGTTTATTTTATTGTTATATAAGACTTCATTTTACAGACATTCGTTTATTGTTCAGCAACATTTGTCACCTGACATTTGGGGTTTTTGTACAATTTTCACTGTTATGAGTAATGCTGTTTTGAATATTCATATGCAAGTTTTTGTGTGGACACACCTTTTTTCACTTTTGGTGTGCTGCATACCTAGTATAATAGAATTGCTGGGTCATTGAGTCTATTATGTGGGCTTTTTGTAACTGGTCTTTATCAGATTGAGTAAATTTTTTTAATTCCTAGTTTCTTGAGTGGTTTTATCATTTTGGTGGCTGCTGAATTTTGTCATATAACCTTTCTATGTCTATCAAGTTAATTATGTGGTTTTGTCCTTTGTCAATATGGTATATTACATATTGTTTTACAGATAATAATCCAACTTTGCAACTTGTTTTGGATAAATCCTCCTTGGTCATACTGTATAATCTTTTTTTATATGTTACTGAATTTGGTTTGCAGCAAGTAATGCACGCCTCATGGAATGAATTAAGTATTCCCTCCATTTCTATATTTTGGAAGAGTTTGTGAAGAACTGGTGTGAATTCTTTTTTAACTGTTTGACAGAATTTGCCAGTGAAGCCATCTGGGAACTGGGCTTTGTGAGAAGTTTTAATATTATTGTCAATCTCTTTACTTTTTATATGTTACTTATTATTCTGGAGATAAGGACCAAGATTATACAACTCTTTACAAAAATCAATTTCTCTCTACCACAAACATTCTAAGAGATGTTTCCCTTAGACAGCTCTCCAGCTACATTTGTTTCATTGATCTGTAGCCTCAAATTTCTATTACTTAAGGCAAGCACTCCTATTGAATAGCCAATGTCCTCTATGGTGAGGCAGTCATATTTTAGAACCACAGACACCTGAGTCAACTAGTTCTTCCTGTAACTTCTCAGTCTTTTGCTTGTTATTTAAAATGCTGTTGTAAGGAGAGTATGAGTTTATGGCAGAGGACTCAAAACATAAGAGTGAATTATGAATTTTTTCATTTTGCTTGAAGCATTTTGGTGAATGTGGGGAAGAACACAAACCTAAGTTTAAGTATGCATTAAAGCATAACCATCAGTTTTATTACACCTATCTGGGTGGTGAGTGCATAATGCAATACATAGACAATGTAATGTAGAATTGTACACCTGGCCCTATGCAATTTTTACCAATTAATATCACCCCAATACATTTAAAAATTAAAAAAAAAAAAGAAGTAACTAGCTATATATTCTAAAAATCGGAGATAGTTTATTATGGATTCTAGTCCACATTAAAATATAACTCTCTTGATGAAAATTTTCAGCAGAAAAACAGATGATGATTGGGATAGAAATGCTAAGGACATTGGCAGAAGGGGAAGTCTCATGAGTTTTCATTGTCTGGATATATAGACAAACGTTGCATACTAAATCTTCACTTTCAGAAGTATCAGAGCCATGCCAAACTTTTTGTAGCAAAATATGCACACTGGAATTGCAGATGATGTGACCTGAATTTAATTCTGTAAACATGTTTGATAGACAGAGTAGGCAGCCTACATGTGCTCATCCATTCTGAACTCATTAACAAAGAAGAAACATTAGTAAAATCTGTCTTATGCTGGTTTCTGGAATGGAAGAGGGAACAATTAAGCTGTAAGACACTCCAGGGTGGGTATTATGACCCAATAATGACATGCCCTGGTAGTTTTGACTGAGTGCCATTAACTGCAAAGGCATATCGTTGCTTGTCTGTAACACACACCCTGGAGTGTCTTATCTGGAGGACATAAATGTTAATTCCTAAGGAAACTTATTCAGCAAAAGAAGACACCATTGCTCCAGGAAGGAGAAGATGTCAGAATCTTCATGTTGAGTTCAATTTTTTGAGGCAGACCGGGTCAAACTCTTTATGCATTTATCCAGCAAAAGCAATTCAGTATAATCTAAAAGAGTGGGGGTCACGGGGGCCAGAAGTGGATTTGCGTTACAGCTCTGGCAGATACCACCAATCTGTCCTTGTGCTTGCCGCTCCTACACTCAGATTCTCAGTTTCCCCCTTCTTCAATTAAAGCTGATGATACTACCAGCTTCTTTTTTAGTGTATTTGGGAAACCAAATGAAATAGAAATACTTCATTAATAAAAGTCTTTATTATCAAATATGAGTTGTTCAGCAAATATATTAGGTCATAATGAAA
Source organism: Craseonycteris thonglongyai (assembly GCA_004027555.1). NCBI lineage: Eukaryota > Metazoa > Chordata > Mammalia > Chiroptera > Craseonycteridae > Craseonycteris > Craseonycteris thonglongyai. The sequence continues at coordinate 26,544 of PVKE010007417.1, read as the reverse complement.
AGCAAACAACTTAACAATTCGGCCCTGGGTTTTTTTGTTCAAGTTAACCTTTGCAATTGGCACTCCCTCCCTGGGAGCTAGACTTCCTATTGACATTGACCTGTCCTTCTCAGCAAGACACAAGAAATAGTTCAGGGTCACGCAGGCATTTTATGAGGAGGAGGACAGCACAGAATTGACGTTTCCCTTGAAACATGTCACTTGAGACCAAGGGTGAATATTTTGATCAAAATAAATCTTTATTTTGTTTTTCTTACTTATCTAAATTTTGTTTCACTAGGAAGGCAATATCTTATTTTGATAACACGAGGAGTACAATCCTGTCACTTTTAAAACATTTTGGTGAACATTTGTCTAAGTGTGTAGAGGTTACAGGACAATCTGCCTACATTTTGCAAGGTCTCTCCATTTCCTTGCCTGTGTGGGCTGTGTGCATAGCATGAAGGCACTAATTGCAACATTTGTTTGGATCTATACCGCCTTGGTAATATCACTGATACTAACCAAATTATCAGCACTAACATCTACAAAAGATAAATAATAATATTTAATTATTATGTGCACACAATAAATACAAGCTTATTATATATCTGAGTCCCTGATACATACATGTACCGAAATAAAACTAAATGGGTTGTCCATTGTTTGCAATACAGGCTTTTCTGAAACACACAAACAGATGTGACATTAATGGGTGAGATTGCCAACTTTGGGATAATGAAGGAATATTATTTTGTTGTTGTTGTTTTCATGTGAGCCAGTTGACTTTCCATAGTCTATGAGCAAACCATGTGACTTTACTTCTTCCCACTATTTTGCAAATACACTAACTAGAGTAATAGTATGAGGAGGTATGAATAGACCAATGAAAATTTATTGCCAGAACTAAAAATAAAGCAAAAGAAAACAAAAAGCTAACTAACTAAATCAATCAATCAATCAAAACCTAGCATATCAGTTCTACCCCTGAGAAGTGTCTTTCTTGCATCCGCCAACGCCCTACACATACTCTGTTCAGGGAGCAAAGGGACAAAAGGAGAACTGGACTGACATGTGAAGCCTAACAGTGTGAGCAGATGAGGAAATATTAAATGGGGAAGTGGCTGTAAAGTGCAGCCGGAGAATGCCTTGCAAAGAAGTAAGGTGTAAGCTGTCTGGGGAGACGCATAAGATTTGCAGAAATAGAAAGGAGGACATTTTTTGTTGGTTGTGGTGGTGTTTCTTTCCCTGTAGGAGACAAAGTACAAACTAAGATTCAGGAGTTCTTAAGAGCTACATTGGATCGAAGGAGAGGGGTTTTGAGGTACAAACAGAAAGCTCAGAAGTACGGTGGCACAAAATTAGTATGTTACTTCAAAGAAGATCTTTTCTTTTTCTCTGTGGAAGCATATCCGAGTCAATGGGATTTAGGAAAATATAAATGCGCACTAGCGTGGCTCGTAGCTTTCTAAGAGTTGGCCATCTATTGGAGCTGAACTAAGCCGTAAGAAAAATAAGATTAAGATAACACAAGTTGCACCAGTGCCACAGAGGTTAAGAAGAGTGGGAATTAAATGATGCTTTGAGGCTTCCTGGAGGGCAAGAGAGGGGTGCAAAAAATGTAATGGAGCAATCACAAAGAAAGCTTCAAGGGAGAAGCAGCCCCGTCTCAGGATGGAGTTGGCTAAAACAGTTCTGCTGGTGGAGCAGAAAAAAATAAGACTTGACCATGGATGCACACAGTGGAAGCGACAGCCTAAGCGGAGGCTCTGGTGAGGCCGGAAATGGCTGGTGGAAATACACAGAACAGGGTGAGAAAGTGCTGCACTGGTCCGATGCCTGGCCCAGGAACTTGGGGTGGATGCTGTCTGAAGTGTTAGGCCAGCAATCGGCCCCAGGGAAGCCTGAAGGCAGGGAAACTGATAAGAATCAGAACCTTTCTGATGGGTGAGTTAGGACACTGAAAAGGCTTCAAAGATGGAAACACAAAACCTAACTTCATTACTAAGACTAGGACAGACAATGACGAAGCGAGATTTCTGACCTAATCATTATTTTGAGTTTTTTTTCTGTGACATCCAGGGATGGGAAGCAGAAGACTTCAGTGAGGTGCAAGACAGGTGTGGCTCCTGATAGATTGAGAGTATCTGCTACACAGACTTTATTAGTAATTGAAATGCACCTAAAATTTAATGATCTGTGTTTCTAGGTTCTATGAAAATATTCTTATCAATATGTCCCTCTATGAAAAACTAATCATATTAAAACATTAAATACCCCAGCATGGGACCATAGCAGAAGCTCTACATTAGCTGGTTTAGGGCAAAATTTGCAGCAATGTTGACATAATCTGGAATGTCTAAGTGTTAATTAGATTTAGTTAAATCCCTTCTATTTAGGAAAAATACATACTCCCACCTACAGGAGCCAAGCTGAGGCTCCCGGCGGGCTCCAAACCAAAGGCTTCTGCTGTCAGCCATCGGTGGCCGTCGCTGTGGGTTCATAGCCTAACACCCACGCAGCACCTGGGGAAGGTGCATTTAGGAGAGTCCTTGAAAAATAGCAAGAGCTTATTCCCAAAGGACACTTTGAGAAAAAATAGAAAAGTCACAAAAATTTCAGTGCATACGTCCTCATCTTACAGAGTGTACCTTCTAGGTTTTTAAGGTGGTCGTATAAAGACTCACTAAGAAAACAGCATTTGTTCCTACCATAGCTTTTTGTTTTCTAAAACGATATTAAAGCAAAAGAAAAATAGTCTAATTATGAAAAAAGGTTAATACCCAGAGTGTATAAAGAGCTTATATGAATTGGGAAAAACATGTAAGAATTCAAAAACGAACTGTTATTTACAGCACGAATACATGCTGAGTGCCCTCACTGCACCAGGAATACGGCTACCCTCATCTGTAGAGGGGAAGCGAGACCGACATGACCCAGGACCTTTTGAAACTTATAAATGTGGACAGCAAATTATGTAAACAGACAGTTTACATGCAAATAAATGCAATAACTAAATAAAATATTTAAAAAATTATCATTTTAATCATAAAATATAAACATGTATGTATTAATAAACTATAGTTTATTTGAACAAACAATTTGATTAATAGTAAAAATACTAAGATTTATTATTGGTGGCAGTCTAAATTAGTATAGCCTTTGTGGAAAACAACTTGTCAATATACATCAAAAAAACATTAAAATTTTAAATATCTTTGGTTTAATTCACTCCTGGAAAGTTATCCAAAAGTAATAAAACCATAAGAGAAGGGTAAACACAGAGTTATTAATTGTATCATTATTTATAATAGCTGAAGATTGCAATATTGTTTATAATAGCTAAAAATTAGAAACAACCAAATGTCTAACTACAGATCGAAAAATGGTTATCTGAATTATAGCATATCAGCTGGATGGAAAATTATGCCACTATTAAAATGAAAACCATAAAGATTATGAGGCCAAATGGAAAAAGATTATAACTAAAATGCAAAAATATATGTAAAACAGACTGCTTTACATATATGAAAATAAATATGTGTACCGGTATATATAAAAGTAAAAGACAAATGACTATATGAAGTTGAAATAATTGTGTTAAGAAATATGATTATGCAAATTTATTGCTTTTTATTATTTTTCCAATAAATGACAGTGGCTAGGGATTCAGTAACATGTGAAAGAGCATACCTAATAAGATAAAAGAAGCGTGGGTTCGTGTACATGATTTGAAACATTTCTAGGTCGGCTCATTCACAGGCTACAAACAGGCACATGAAGTCATTTGTAACGCTACACTGAGTTCAAATTCTTGACAGCCTTCCACCTCTGGCCAAGGTATTTTGACATCATTACATAGAAATCATGAATCAAAAGTACACATTTCTAAAAGTAAATAACAGGATGAGACCTGTAAACCAAAAAGTTTAGTTCGGTCAGCACTACAGAATGAATTGAAGGAAAACGCTGCAGTTTAGGAAATGAGAGAAAAGCCTGTAGCAATGACTAGGGGATTGTGATCAGGAAGTGGGGATGGGAGATGAATGACTCCAGTGAATGTGAGATGAAACATAAAGGAATTGACAAGCTAGGTCATGACTAGAAGTGGGCGTTTGAAACTGGGGTGACAGAGACAGTACAGTGGCAGTGGCATGAACAGGTGTGGAGATCGGGAGCAAATGCAGTCATCAGGTTCTGATACATAGTGCTAGGTGTGTAATTAAAATACACTCTCAAATAGGAATTAGCCAGTGAACTGTGACATTTAAAACTGACTGAGCAGGGAGATGCCCTTGTTGAAAGGGAAGGCGGAGCTCCATCTCTTTGTAGGTGTCCCCGAATCATGTCAGCGATCTTCTGACGATGGTGCATCACTTTTCCAGAAACGCACAGTACAGACACCTGTATTTTGTGTGACATAGGCTCAGTGAGGTACCCTATTGCCCCTTTGCATACGGCACCTGTTTTTGTGACTTCCAGCACCCTCCCACTTTTTCTTTCTCGGCCTAAGCATTGCTAGGCCTGTCACAATCTGACCTACACCTTAGCTTTACCTCAGCTAAAAGCTGAATCTCATCTCTGAAAACCCAAAGTGGGTCTCTCAGATCCACTGAGTCAGGATCTCTAAGGAAGAGACGTGGCCTATGACCAACACACGTGTGAGACACATCTCACCCAACTTTCCTCTCATTTTACAGAGAAGGGAGATTAAGGCCCAGGGGCCGCCAGCCACACTCGGGTTTCCTACCTCCGATTCAGAGCTTTCCCCCCAACGCCATGGAAATTTCTGTCACTGGAAAGCGACATAAACAAAGTGCACTGGGGGAGTGTTTTCTTCTCTCTTTTCCTCATAACAAACACTGTTGCACAGTTACTCATAAAATCTTAATTACTTTCCCCTCCCAACAACATCCTGAGTTTTAAACTATTAGCTTGAAGCATTAGACATTTCAACAATGTCTTCCTTTTCAATATACTTCAATTTTTTATTTCTTATAAATATTCAATTGAATATTTCCATTTGTGGTAGAAGTTTGCTAATTTACTGGAAGTTGATGCTATTCCAGGGAAATGTCACTTGGGTAGCCCTGCTGGGCTAAAATGGAACTTCTAAGTCCTGATGTTTGAACTTGCAGTTCTGCATGGGATTCAACCGCTATTTGCTTTCTTGAGGGCATTTGAGCAGAGCTGCAGTTTTAAGAGCAATCAGAAAAGACTCCTCTTTGAAAATAGAAGCTTTCCTGGAGGTAGGATTTATATTTTTCAAACATAAAGGACTTCACTATGATGAGATGATTACGTATAATTCATATTTTATTGGTAACCCAGCATGGAAACGTCTTTCATCGAATAAAGCTATGGCATGTTGCCAGATTAAAAACCCAAAGTAGGCATGATAGTTCCCTAGTTGGTTACAGAAGGACTCCAGCAACAGCGCATTTTTAAGACCCTCTGTTAATGATCTGCGTGTACTTCTTCACCTCATGTCTGTGAGCCCTGAAATAGGAATTAGTAAGAGTGGTATTATCAATGACAAAGAAAACAGTCTCCTCTTCATAGGCAAATGGCCGATTGTCCGATAGCGAATGCTGAGGACAAGAAAGACATCACACACCCTTCAACAGAGAGGTTGAAAATCCTGATAAAAAGTTACGAAATTAGATACAGAAGTTCTGCCATAACTATGAAAACAACCCGTTTTACCTCCTCTAGCAGCTAATCCTACCACAAAAATTGACTTTCCATTCAGTGGAGAAGACAAAGTTCAACTTGTGAATCATCAGATTGTCTCATAACCCACTTAAGAAATTCATAACGTATTTTGGGTGCAAGTAGGCATTTCCCAGGCCTCCCGGGAATATTGGTCAAAGATGAATTCCTATCTGCTAGTGAGTGATCCCTTGGCTTAGACCCGTCACCGCTGAAATACCATGGGCCCTCAGCCCTCTTGAGGTCCAGGTATACGTCTCAGGGTAATAGGTTGTGGAGCACCAGGTGCCCTGGAGTCCCAGTGACGTGTGAAGTAAGTAAAATCTGAGAGCAAATCGGATGGGCCCCCAGCTGTCCTCCAAGGAGGGCAGCCACCACCTGGTTTTTCTCATCTTACACCAGGATTTCAGAGTCCTAAAGATGTATGTGAGACCCCAGTCGGGAGCCCAGGTGTATTAGAGACGGGTGGGTTTGCCGTCACACAGGTGCTGGCCTCACCAGGAGATTCTAGCTCAGGCTTCTGAGGGAGAAGACAATGCCTCACATTTGCACTTTGAGAAACCTCTGTAGGAGGTTCTAATGTAAGAACTCCAACCCTTTCCCCCACCTCCATATACTCTTTTTGTGAAAAAAGTAAAAGACTTTTTTTTTTTTTTAGGTGAAATGTATCCTTCAAAGGTCTTTGTCTCTCTTGATTGTAGAGTACATAGTGTTTTTCCTTGTTGCTTAGAGAACAATATATTAAAACAGGAAAATCTCTTACCTAACCTATTGAGAAGAGTACATATTTCCTCATGATCAGTCCACTGGTACATACTGCCCTTTAGAATGACTTGGGATCAGAAATTTGGGGGTGAACCTCAGATACAGGACGTTTTCCAGAACTCTAGGTTTGTTCTAATTGCCACTAATTGTTCTAATTGTCCTCAGCCGCGTAAGGTTGGTTTTCTGCATTTCATTTAGTCTTGAGTGATTTCTTTTTTGTTATGGAGTAGCATTCGATATTCAATTTTTCACTCCACTGTACTAAGTCAGGATTTAGAAGTGGAGGGTGGGTGGGGAGGAGGGTGCGTGTTTGTTCTCTCTGCATAGATGACTCATTGCCGTTACATCGTGTACCCTGCCCTTCCTCACAGTTGCTGTAGTAACAGTAATTTGCCACCTTATTTTAAGGAACACAATTGTGACATAAAAAATAAGGTTCAGCTGTAGGTGTGCAGATGGCTGGCATCTGGGTGAATGAGAAGTTCTACTTCTCTGTCTATTTGCCACATCTCCTAGGTTTCCCACCCCCCAGCAATTCTGTTCTTATTAGGGAAATGAGATGGCTTTCTGTGAGACAAACACATAACTGGATAAAATCAGACTAAAACAAAGGACTTAGCTAAAACCTCAATCCTGCTTAAGGAGAGTGTGCCCTTGTGCTCACCTCTGGGCATCGTTTTGCTGCAGAAACAGATGCGTAGGGTTTTGGGGAGCCAGGTACAAGCTCAATCGCTGTTAGTAATTACTGTTCATTTTGCATTCAGTCGTCTGTAATCGGGTGTCTTTGTGAAAGCTGTTGTCGTTTGAAGATCATTTTGTCAGCTTCAGCTCTCGGTGCTGAGTTGAAAGGCACTCAGCCACAGTGAGGAGGCAACATGAACCAACTACAAATCTAAAATAAAGCTTGAACTCGCGCCGTGGCAGAGGGACCAGATGCATGCTGTAGGGCAGGGACGCCTTCCCTGTGGAGGTGAGCTGCATGGAGCTGGCTTGTCGCAGTCAAGCGGCATGTGGGGATGTGGAGGATGATGGTGGTGGTGATTGCTGTCACCTCCATAGCACAATGACATGACCCCCACTGCTGTCACTGAGACCCATGCAAGTGGAAATTCAGCACCAACTCTAGTTGGACAGTGCCAAATATTTTACTTACTCAATCTATTTCCGCAAAACTAATCTGTACCAGGAGACCTTGTTGGCTATGTTTAACAGATGGGGACACTGAGGCTCAGAGTCGAAAGTGAACTCTGGGCTGCACCCCCACCAAGCTGCCCAGCGAGGACTTAAGGCCAGTTCTGTCTAAGTTGGGAGCCCAGCTTCCTCATCACTACCCTGTGTGCTCCAGCACGTTGATCTTGAACACCCCAGGATTTTATCGCAGATTTCTTTGGAGGATAAACACATGACAAATTACACTATTTGAGATCTGCTGGAACATTCGTTACACTGTTGTAACTGAAGCTTTTAGGCGATTTTCATCTTGTTTTGGAACGGCTGCCCAGACACAGTTAAAAATGGTTGTCCTCCTTCTGAAGTACACTCCATCATGCACTGGGCAGTCAAGGTCTCCTGCAGTGGATCCAAGGGATGAAACGCTAATGAGTAGAGTGTTGGAGGTTTGTCCTTTTGAGCTCTGCATCTGTCAAAGAATTCAGCACACATAATTGGAATTAGAAGGCTGGCTATAGTACAAAGTAATTGGCATTTACCATTGTTGGGTTCTATATCTGCCATTTCGGTGAGGTGGAAAGCGAAAGCTATCATGGCAGATCATCTTTCTTTTTGGTCTTTCCCTTTCTTCCCGCTGTGTTTCGTCAAGATGGCCTTTAGAAGCCCATCACGTGGTGCTTTATTCTGCTACCACTCACTGTCTCTCTGCCTGACATTCTCGCTCTGTCTTTCTCTTCATCTCTCTGTCTACAGGTCTCTTTTGAATCCTAAGCCTTTCCCATCATAGGTTTTTATTTGTGTATTGTTTTATTCTGCTCTTGTAATTTTCATATACCTTGAAATTTCTTTCCTATTAATCATCAGACTCGTGAACTATTTCATGTTTACACAATTATTGTTGTTGTTCTTTCCTCGTAAATAAATGATAACATCCCCCACCAATGGCTTGTAGTTCCCCTTTGAAGGTGAATTTCATGTCCAGAACAGTCTAGGTATTTGGAGGCTCCTAGGTAGTAAGCCCCACAGAGGCAGAAGCTGTGACATACTCAGCCTTGCGTGCCCAGTGTCTGTTCAGGGCCTGACCGTCACTCACACCTCAGAAACAGTGATTGGATGAGCGAAGTGCTCTTGAAATAATACACACGATTTAAATATAAAGTAATATTATTTTCACGATAACTCATCACAACAAAGTGCTTTAGAAAATTAAGAGATAGATTTCAAGATTGCTTTTGAACACCTGAAGTATCAGTGGAAGAAGTATTTAGTCTTTAGCCAAACTATTTTCAAAAGAATGTCATTTGCTTTTGACACGTACGTTTTGGCTAAGTAGATTTAGAATAGCAAACTGTCTCAAGCAACCTGTGTAAAAACATTTATCTAATTTATGTAATTTCAATATGGAAAAGACTCTTTTAAATGTTATTTAAAAGTCTGAATTGAATAAAATATACAGCAAAGTACAGGAAATCACATATAAGATATCCATATAGCTACTAAACCAGATTTAACAAATGTTACCATACTTCTTTCAAACTGGTATTTTTAAAAGAAATAAAGTGTTTTATATAGCGAAAGCTCCAGCCAATTCTTTTGCTACATTCTCAGTGGGAGCTTCTATTCTGAAGCTAAGAAGTGCCTTTTACTTTACTTCTTACATGCTGCATGTAGGATATACTGCTATTCTGTCTGTGAATTTTACAAAAATAGTGTAATGCTTTACATGTTTTTACAACTTAACTTTTCACTCAATATTTTGGGTATTTAGTCATGTTGACATATGTAGATATAGTTCACTTATTTTAATTATATGTACTATTTTTTTCTCATGAATAAACTGGAGTTTATCCACTTGTCAGCTTTTCTGTTACTACAGTGTTATAATAAAAATCTTGTGTAGATTATTTATTTTATTCATTCATTCATTCATTCATTCATTCATTCATTTATGTTTGCATCCAAATTATCTAGGGTACAATTTCTTAGTCCTCAAATAAGCATATATTTATAGGATTTATCTTGTTATATTTATAGTCTATTTTTCTTTCTCTCTAAGTTACCTTGTATTGCATTTACTCTAAGAGTTTTGCTGCAATTTTTAAACGCTCAGCTTGAACTTAAACACCTGAACAAGAAAAAGACTTCAGAAAGTTTGAATTTCAAATACTGTTCTACCTTTTAAAATGTTAATCTCTATTATTTTAGTTCTATCTTGCTTATTAAATTCCCAAGATAATCATTATCATTATTATTGTTTTAATCACTCAATTTTCTTTATATTTACCCACATGCATACCAATTTTCTAAGTTTAATATGTTCGGGAATGATACTCTTATTTCTCATTTTGAGTAAAGTCTCACATTTTTTTGTGTGAAAAAAACTTTAACTTCACATTTGAATAATAATTTTGCTAAAGCAGACTCCCATTTTCCTCAAAACTTTGAGTATATAATTTCATCATTTTTTAAAAATCTCTGTTGTTTCTGTTGACATGTCGACAGTTACTGTAGTTACTAATTCATTATAAGTAAATTGCCTTATCTCTGGTTATTTTTAATATTTTTTCACTGTCTTGAAAGTATTTTTATTTATCTAATCAAGACCGATTGTGAGTTTTTAACCTGATGATTCATATCTTTCATTGATTCTGAAAAATTTTTAGCACTATATCTTTGAATGTTACTCCTTCCAACTTTTCATTATTGTCACATTATAAACTCTTGTTAGATAGATTATTGAATTTCAATTTTATCTTCTATAACCTTTAATATTTTCTAATTTTTTTCTGGTGTTCTGTATTTTGGGTAATTATCTCAATTTTATCATCCAGTTCACCAATTCTTTCATCAGTTGTATCTAATCTGTTGTTTATCTACTGAATACCAATTCTTTACATTTTGCTGGTAGAAATTTAAGTTTATATGACTTCCCTGCCAGGTAATGTAGATTTAAAATGTACATATTTTAAAGCTTAGATGTTTATATCTCTTTAAATTATGTCAATAATCTTTTTAGGCATTAGGCTATGGACAACTTACTCGTATACTAACAACAGCAGTACTTATTTCAGTGTTCCTAATTGTATTGAATGCAAATATCTATCAGTAAGGAAATGGTTAATTATTAACTATCCATGAGATAAAATGCCATTCAGACAATAATGTTACTGAACAAATTACTATGGAAAATATTTAATATATTTCAGGTAGTGTAAAATATTTTTTAAGGAATATGCATAATACCAACATATTTTTGTAAAAGGAAAACATTAGTTTGCAAGGAAAATATGTGCTTAGGATATAAATCAATATGATAACATCGATCATTTTTGGGTGATGGGACTAAGAATTATTTTTATTGTTTTTTACATAATTATTAAAATTTTCTACAATACTAAAAATTTCTTTGTGATCATAAAAGAAAACAAATTTGTTTTGTATTATTCATCTTTTGATAGGACACAAAATAGTTTTAAGCAGAGATAAAATCAATCCCATTGAAAATTTAAGAAGCTAATGTAACAATGAAGACAGTATGTGGTACAATTTCAGTGCAGGCAGACATACTCAATTTTAAATTATACAAATAAGATTTACTGTGAAGGAAGACCTAGTATCTAATTGATAATGTGGAGGAGGAAAACAAACCACAGGAGTCCAAAGTTTTGTGACTGGGAGAACAATGGTATGAGAAACTGCAAATGCTAGAATTAGATTTTTGGACACATATAGCTCAGAACCAAACCCACACTACACCTTAGCCCTTAAAGGACTACCCTCCTATGGGAATCTGTTTCAAAGAGCCACCTGGCCTTCCTCTCTGCTATCATTCTTTGACGACTAACAAACATTCTAAGATTACTAATAAAATCATAACCTATGCATGGAATGTTTGACTGCTTTCTCCAATCTCCTTCCTTCAGTTCTGTCAAATTACTTTCAAAACTGACTTCCCGGGGAAAACTTTATCACCAATAATGTCTTAGCAGGTCCCATGTCTAACGCCAACTAGAATCAGCTGGTCATGGCTGCCTGAATTGCCTATGAGAATGCTGTCTTGGCTCCATGGGAAACAAAGCCATACTTGATTAGTGATGCCTGGCAAGACCTCTGGAGGGAGAAGCATCAGCAGTTGTACTATCTGTCTTGCACGTCACCCCATTGCCTCCAGCCAACTGTAGCTCCAGATTACTCTGCTTTTATTAATGCATTACATGTTTCAAAGCATGACCTAGAAAATAGTTCCCCCTCACAGAGTACCCATATTAAAGATAATACAAACAGAGTGCATTTGTACTTTATTTTCTGATGCAATTTAAGGACCTAACCCTCTTAAGAACTATAGTGCTGGGTAGTATTATGCCTTTTTCTCTATGAGAACAAAAAAGGCATAATGGATAAAAATCTGCGTATCATATAGATGTCCTTCCAACCTGTCAGGTGGTTTGGTCTGGTCGTTGATAGTGGAGGCTTTGATGCAGTGACTCCAGATGATTCTTCCATTTGTCTCAGCTTTCTGGGCTTGACCTGGTTTTAGGCAGGATTACTGTTAACTATTAGAGGCTTCCATCCAGTGAATTGGCTGCTATTGATTCAAGTTACCTTCAGGCTGAAGCTCTTAGATGAAATAGCTGGTGTGTGTGTGCATGTGTGCATGTGTGTGCCTATGTGTGTGTGTTTGACTGCATGTGTGTGCCTCTGTGTGACTGTATGTGCATGTCTGTGTGTGTATGTAATTTCCTGTGTCTGTACCTGTGTGTGTGTGTGTAAATGGGAGGTATTCCGAGATTTCTGTAGGGAATTTTTATGAAAATAAAGTTACTGTGTTGCTATTAAAGTTATATCAGATGTAATCATTGGGAGACCATGGAAACTGGATCTCCCTCTTACTATCCTTGCAACTTCATGTGAATCTATAATTATTTCAAAATAAGGGGAAGCTAGGATGGCTCAGTGGGTTAAGCGCTCACTCTGAAGCCCCAGGGTCCGAGGATCGAGTCCCGGCCCCAGCCGCACGAACCCATATGCTGAACTAGGGGGTGGCCCCAGTTCTGTTCTCACTGGCATGAGCTTTCTATGTGTGGAAGGCCCCCAGTTTGGCCCCTAGCTCTTGGGGGTGTGCCTCCCCCATGGGAGGCCCTCGACCCTGTTCCCGCCCTGTGCAGCCCCCGCCCACCTGTGTGGAACAAAACCATGTTGAAAACTGATGATGTACAACTATGAAGACTGCTCTGGGCCCTCCCCTTTCTCTCCCTCTCTCTCTGTCTCTGTCTCTCTGTCAAAAACAATAAATCTTTAAAAAATCAAAATAAAAACAGTTAAATATAAATGTATAGACAAGAACTTTTTAAGCATGCTCATATTCAACTACAAGCATCATTGGAAGAAGAGTAAGCACTCTCAAAAGAAGAAAACTGGTTTGCAATAACTTTCTGCAGTTTGACCTTCCTGACACGGAGAGGAAAAGCTCCAATATTCTACTTCTACGCTGCAAAAATAAAATGCTTCAAAGAGAAAGGCTAGACACTTCATCTATTTTTCTTTTTAATTGACTAATGTAAAAATGGTTTTGTTATTCTTTTTCTTTTTTCTGAAAGAAATAGTTCTTGATCTGGATGGAAAGTTTCAATGATACCTCATTTTTCTTTCTCAGAGTTTGTAGAACTTATGAAACCTTCACTAGCTCTGTTACTCAGAAAATCTTTCCTTTGTTCTTCACTTCAACATGTCTCACAAAAATCTCTGGACAGTTAAAGGAGTGTTAGTTCACTTATTTTTAAATGTATGTACATTTTTATTTCTGTAGACCTCAGTACATTTTAGTGATCGATTAAGACCAAGGGTAACAGTCCTCAAGTTCACTCTTTTTAAAGTTACAAGTATCAGAAGTTCTCAGGAAAAGCATTTATTTCTCCTTTTTTCTCTTCCTCTATTATATTATGTGCTATTTTTTAGAACATTACAAATTGTGAATTACTTTTTATTTAATCCTCCAATGATCCTCAACTCCATTATTTCTTTATTAAGTGTTAAATTTATTGTGGTGACATTGATTGGTAACAATACATAGGTTCCAAGTGTACAATTCTACCTTATATCGTCTATATGTTGCATGGTGTGCTCACCACCCAGAGTCTATTCTCTTTCCATCACTTGATCCTCAACTCTTAATAAGAGTAACCGTCACGGAGTACATACTAAACACCAGGCACTGCGCTGAGCCCTGGACAAGGCTGTCTCCTTTGATCCTCATAGCCACACGCACAGGGAGGCATGGTCTTATTCCCATACCTTCCTTGTCCCTAAGTGGTCGAGAGAGGAAGTGCCTTCCCAAGGCCATGTAGCTACTTAGAAGCAGAACCTTTCCCGTGTCATCATTACACTCGGCTTCCTAGGCTGAGGTGATTGCTTTAAAAGGCATACATTTTGAGAAGTTACTACATTATTTTCCTCCTGGCCTCTTGGTTTCATTGGAGCCCACCAAGGGCACTAAAAGAACACAGCAGGGTTAGTCTGAGGTTCACTTTAAGCCCCATCGTGCACAGTAGCCGATCTGCTCTGGTGTAGACTCGACAAGCGGTGTGGGGAGCTGGGAGCTGAATTCCAAACATACCACAGGGTGAGTGTGAACGCTTGACCTCCTTACTGTATTAAGTGGTAGTTAAAAGACCAGATTCGCTTCATCGGGATTTCCTATCTGCCTCTTTCTGCTCACATACTGGGAAAACGTTAGGTGGTTTTTTTACCCCACCTTATATATCCGTTCTCAAAATTAGAAATGAATGTGCTCGATAATGTTAGCCCTGCAGTCAGCACTGAGGTGGGCACAGCCACCTGCTGGAGGGCTGCCCCTCCTGCCCTCCCACCCTGAAGTGCACCTCAGAGTCCCCTCACATTCCCTGCCTCTGCCCTTCCTGAGCCCTGGCTCAGCAATTCTACCCAAACTCACACTGTCCTGGCCTCACTTCCTGCTGTCACCTGTGCTTAGAGCCAGGACCTCAGTGCTGGCCTTCAGATCCCCCTAGGTAACCCTCGAGCCCCCAGCATCTGCTCCTGTGGCATGTGGCCGTCTTGATCCTCAACTGCATGCAGGGTTTCCCTTGACCAGCGGGACCTCCATGAGAGGCCTGGTCTCTTGCCTCCATGCCTGAGAGAAGGCTGAATAAGAACAGGTTTAAACTAGACTAAGAAAACACTTACTGGAGTGACATTGGTTGGTAAAATTACATAGGTTCCAGGTGCACAATTCTACATGACATTGTCTGTGCATTGCATTATGTGCTCACCACCCAGAATCAGCTCTGCCTCCATCACCCAGAGTCAGTTTTCTTTCCATCACCGTATATTTGATGACCCATCTCTACTTCCACTCTTCCTCCCCCTCCTTACCTCCGGTAATCACTAAACAATTGACTGTCCATGAGTCCTTGTTTCTAAAAAGCACCTTATGTTTCCAAATGCTAATTTCAAGTTCCCCTCTTTCTGATTCTTAAAACATTGGCTTGAGCAACCTGAGGACACACTTTTCTATGATCCTTCTAGGACGCTCCGCAGCCATCACTTGAGAAGTACAGGAGTACTTGAGTCTCCCTGAAAACACAGTTGCTAATGTCTGCAAATCCATGGAAAAGAAACACACCTGAGTAAGGACGGAAGAGAGGCAGGGGGGTGGGAACCAAACCAGAGCAAAGCCCCCTCTGACTGCCCTTCCAGCTTCCCATGAGCAGGCCGCCTCCTCCCCTGGGAGGAGGGAGCTGGTGCAGCTAGGTGGAGCCTCCACGTGTAAGAGGAAGTTATTCTTAGACAGAGTTAGTCCTTCTCGTCAGGACAGGGCCCCGGGAGTTCCAATATCAAAGCTTCTTACCAAGTTTGTAAGCTGCCAGGACCACAGGAACCACCAAGATTCTTTAACTCATCCTCAGCTTCTTAATTTCAAATCTAGAAGAGTGCACCTTGGTGCACATTTATTAAAGCATAAGCTCCTGTCTACCAGAAAAAATATACATAGAGAGAGAGGCTTAGAAATAGTCATAACTAGGACAGGCTACTCAGTGAAAACTGCTTTTAATTGCAAATGAAAAGAAAAGCCCAGACCAGATTTCTCTTGGGGGCACATGTCCCTGCTCTGTGTGGCTCTTGTGACCTCTTTGAGAGTTGACTGTACATTACACTGGCAGTCTTAAACTTGGGAACAAATACAGTTCAAAAAGTTTCCTCCAAAATGTTTATTGAAATAATTTTGCAAATGATGTTAATTTCCAACATTAATGAAGGAATAAACCTTGGTGATTTCATAATGTACTGAAAAGGATGTCAAACAAAACCTGCTTAAACATTTTTGCAATGCAATGGCCTTGCTGCGACTGATGCTAATAGTTTTTTTTCGTTCATTTATCCATCCACCCATTTGCCCGACGTTTATTGGGTGAAGTTGACACAGTCCCTGTTCACAGGGCTTGTGCATTAAATAAGAAAGAAGGCATGTCACGGGAAGCAGGGCGTGGATAAGGAAACAGTGGCACAGAGAGGTTAAGTAAGTTGCACAGTTAGTAAGGTAGTATGAGGATTCAAACCCAAACAAGTAGGTTTTAGAGTCTACATTTTAACCAGCGTGCATCTGTGCTGCTTCTACTTGGCATAATTCAGCATGCCGTTATATATTTTTATCTCTTGCTAATTTGCTTCCACACCATCTAAAACATTTTGGAGTCTTCTATGAACCCATATCCACAGAATTCACTCACTAATACAGAGCTAGTAACCAAAACTGACATATTAATTCTCTCTCTACAGATGGCGTGAT
This sequence comes from Craseonycteris thonglongyai, assembly GCA_004027555.1. NCBI lineage: Eukaryota > Metazoa > Chordata > Mammalia > Chiroptera > Craseonycteridae > Craseonycteris > Craseonycteris thonglongyai. The sequence goes on along the minus strand of PVKE010007417.1, from coordinate 10,115 downwards.
TTTTAAACACTAGATACACTCAAGAGCGTGTGAGTCTCTAATTGAGTAGAGAAGTCTAAGCAAAGCTGGAGGAGCACGTGGGAAATAGTGGAGGATCAAGGAGCTTTAGTGACTTTTGTATCAGAGCTCAGAAGTATGAGTTAAACATCATTGTCTGAGGAAGCGAAGCAGAGCAGGACCTTTCTGCAGAGGAAACAGCTTAATCAAATGAAGGACACATTTAGGACCCAATGTTTAGTGTCACGGATATAGTAATAAGCCACCTATGGAAGCTACAGGGACCAACAGAAACCTGTGTCAAAGCTCAGTGAGAACACTGATGCAGAATATTCCCCGGATTATTAATGAGCATGTCATATGAGCCAGGATCTACACTCTGCTGAAGTCAAGATAGATTACGTCCACTATTTCTCCTCCATACAGCAGCCCTGCCATTCTGTCATAGATGAAGATTAGATCAGTCTAGACCAGTTCATAATGATGTCAGTGACCTGTTCTTCTGTAGATGTTTTCAAATTGATTTTTGGATGATTAATTATACAGCCTTTCCAGCCTAGAAATTATTAGCTAATAACTCCCTAGGTTCTTTCTCCTTCCCTTTTTTTTTTTTTTTAAGCACTACAGATTATAGAATCTCCTTCTTGGCACCGAAATTCTTAAAAATAGTGGCTATTAGGCATAGGATAACTTTCACCAACCCTTAGAGTTCCTTGGTGGGAAGTCGTCAGGGACTACCAAGAGAATAGACTGCTTATCTAAGTAATCTGCCATCTGTTCTTATCTAGACTAACGAGGTTTCCTGCCCTTCAATCTACAAACTCATTTTTGTTCAATAACATCTTCTTCAGAATTATCAAAGCTCTCTATTAAGATCATCATTACAATCAGTGATACTTATCATGATCAGTAGCCATTTCTTGAGGAAATGAAGATTCCAATTGGTTTATATGAAAACATCAAAGAATGAAATCTTGCACTCAATGATACACTAGGAAACAAATAACGGAGGAGGAGACCCTGCAGTAAACTTAGTAGGAAATGAGGCATTGAAGATGATTTGACCTTTTTCTTAGAAAAGTAGAGGCATACAAGAGTATAATTTTGAAACACAGAAAACTGTAAGCCCTACTGATGAGCAAGACAGAAGTTCTTTATTCAAATTATCTGATCGGTGATCTAACTATAACCAGGAACTGCTTTTCCTGTTCATCATTGATATCACAATAAAATAGTGTCTTATAAACTGAAAACTAAGCTGGTTATACTCAAAATTGCAAAGAAGGTCATTTTTTCTTTAACACTAAAATACCACCCATATTTGCAGTTCCCCCACTTTCACATTTCCCATGTCTACCCCTCTCCCATCTTATTTCTTCCCCAAGCAACTCTCCTCCTGAGCCTTAGGGACTCTGTTTATTTAATACTCCAGCCTGTAAGGTGTAAATGGGTAATGCACAATTTCACCCCAACATATCTGCAAGTTGTTAGGCTTATGCAAAATCTTAAAGAACTAATCCCAGCTAACCTTTTTCAAAGTGGGTATGAGACAGTCTCTATGTTTTTTATTGTTAAATTTATTGGGGTGACATTGGTCGGTAACAATTAGATAGGTTCCAGATGCACAAATCTACATCACATCACCTATGTATTGCATTATGTGCTCACTACCCAGAATTAGCTCTCCCATCAATTGCACCTGCAACAAAGGGTTGTTGAGATTAAATGAGTTGATGTGTGTAAGTACTCTATGTTAAGTACTCACTAAATCTTTTCAACAACCCTTTGTTGCAGTTGCAGTTGATGAGAATACTGAGGCCCAAGTAAATGGCCAAACAACTAGTCTGCAGTTGGCTTCCCCAAATTCTTATGATCGAAACACTGTCATATTGCCATATCTCAAGGAAGTATCTAGAAAAATGTTTTGTGTTTTCTGTTTTTCTCTTCCTAGTCTTCTAAAAATTTATCTCACTAATTTCTTTCCACATCTGATTTTATTTTATTAAAAAAAAACTTTGCTACTATAATTTCTCAAATATGGCTTGTTCAGAAAATATTTCTATTGTTTATTGTCTCATTTTATACTTATGCTAAATGTACACACAATTATGTTTTTTTGTTAACACCCTTGGCTGGGGCCACCATTGCACTAAACCTATGGGAAAAGCTATAGATCTGCTGAGGACATCCAGTTGTTGTTTTTTTAATGTGATGAAGGATGCAATCATCTGCCTTCCCCACTGATGAGCTGATAAAACAGAGATAGTTGTTATGATTATTCATAAATGGTTACCACAGCATAAAAGCAAATCAGATTTGTAGGTTTAAAACGTGTTGCCTATTTGTCATAGTTGTATTTTCATCTTTACAAATTTTGTATGGCATTTATATGAGAATAAAAGGTTAAAAAATTCTCATTTGGTCTCTTTCAACCCTCCTTTGCATTGATGCTTTTGATAAAGGGTAGCATAATCCTAACTTGTTTCTATACTATCTGGTTTCAGCATGTCTAGGATTAGAGTTAGTTAGAAGATTTCTAACTAAGAAAGAAAACTTAACACGCTATTAGTTATTTACAAATAGAGTTAATGTCCAAAAAAAAGTAGGATAAATGCTTAATTCTTTCCTCTAAAGAATAGAAAATTGCTGCTTTATTTCTCATTGGTGTATAATAGTGGGTATGATTTCTTTTAAATTTTGCTTTCTCTCTTTTTCATCTGAACTCAAAGGTTTTTGTATATTTTGGAATGTATTATTCTCATTAATGCTCAAACTGTGCCAACTTTGGCCAATGGGAAGCCGTAATTTTATTTTTTTCATGATTCATTACTTGAAAGCTTCCTGGCTTTGGGGCATAATAAAAGGCCTCCGGCTTATCTTATATTTTACCTGCTCAAACCCAATGTGTCCAGCCACTCTTCCAAGGAACACTCTTCTTTTAGAGGAAAATGGTATTTAGAATCTAAAACCTAGATCATTGGCATGCTAATTACTACTGACTTGTCCTTTTTCCCCCCAGGTCTCTCATTGGAAAAAGTTAGGAAGTATTTTTGAAAAAAAAAAAATCATGTTTATTTTAATATTTTTGTAATATTATGAAAACTTACTTTTTTATATGTATATCTCTTTTCCCTCCTAAATTTTTTTACTACTAACCACATTAACTTAATTTCTTATTTGCATTATTCTATAATACCGTGTTTCCCCGAAAGTAAGACATCTCCCGAAAATAAGACCTATTGACAGTTTTGCCTCTCGCTGAAATACATATAAGGCATCCCCCTGAAAATAAGACCTAGCACATCTTTGGGAGCAAAAATTAATATAAGACACTGTCTTATTTTGGGGGATACAGGGTATATACTTCAATTAAAATATTAGCATTATTATAATTAATAACTAGACTTCTTATCCAATATCTAAGATTTCTTGCATGTATTATATATGAGTCTTTAAAATATATACCAGTAAGGATATACAGAAAACTTGTGTGCTTTAAAGTGACTTGAAATGACTATTTTCTATGTGGCTATGACATTAATGTGATGTACTATTATGCCCATTTATTCCAATTTTTTATCAATTTTAAGAAACTTATTTTTTCTCTTGGACTTCATTTCTTTTAAATAGGCTAAACTATATATCAGAGGAATTCTGCTTCTGGCCAAGATAGGGAAACAGAGACTGGATTTACCTTCTTCCTCCAACAACCAAAAAAATAAACAAAATATATAAAACAATGTTTTCAAGACACTGACTATCAGATACTTAAGGACATTCATCCCTTAGAAACAGAAAACAAATGAGTTGAGCTCTACAGTTGCCCAAGCTCACTGCCTCAAGAGGGGTAAGCTAGGCAGGGCATGGCAGACTCCCCCAGTTAATGAAAAAGAGCTATGAACCCAGGAAGACCTAAGTAGCTTGCTATTTTAGTATAAAGCATGTACGGGGAGAGAGCTGTGTAAAGAGAGAACCCTGTATCTACAGAAGACCCTCCTCTAAGTAGTTAATAGAGTACTTGCCAGTGAGGGAATGTGTGAAACACTATGTAAGACTGGGAAAGAACCATCCAAAGGATTGGAGGCAACAATTCTTAGTGCGCACTGCTCAGATAGCCTGCAGAACCTCAAAATTCACAGGGCATTAGAGTAAGGAACCAAAGGATCCTGCCTCAATAGTTGGGAAAAATTAACTCTAAACTATATGCTGATCTGGCTCTGTCTGCTCATCTTAAAAAGCAAGGTTAAAAGGGTTAAATTGTTTCCAAGTAACTTAACTGACTCTCAGAACAGTATCTTACAGATATTTGAGAAAATCTGTAAGAATGCAAAGATACCAAGTACCCAAAAAGGCGAAAGTCACAATCTGGATTCCAATAAAAAAATTAACATCAGTATTTCATTTTTTAGGGCCAAGCAATATTCTACTGTGTATATGAGCCATGCCTTCTTTATTCAACATGGATGGATGTTGAGATTATCATTCTAAGCAAAATAAGTCAGGCAGAAAAAGTCAAGAACCATGTGACTGCATTGGTGGGATAGTGGTGAGCATAGCTGTCTTCCAAGAACCATATGACTTCACACATATATGGAATATAAAACTAAAAGCAACGAACAAGACAAAGAAACAAAAGCTCATAGACACAAACAAGTTTAGTGATAACCACAGGGTAAGAATGGAAGGGGGATGGTAGAAAGGGATATGTCTGCAAGTATACAATGGGTCATTATTCTGCAACAGAAGTGAATGAACTATAAAGACATGTAACAATATGAACCTCAAAATAACTATACTAAGTAAAAGAAGCCTAACAGAAAGAATTGCATACTGTAGGATTCCATTTATGTGCCATTCTAGAAAATGCAAACTGATCTATAGTGAGGGAAATCAGAGCGATGCTTGCCTGGAGACTGTGGATGAAGCAGAAAATGTCAGAGCAGGGAGGAAATTGGAGGGAAAACTTACAAAGGGACAGGAGAAGACTGTAGGTTGGTGGATCTTTTACCATCCTTCTTATGGTGATGGTTCAACAGGTGAATACTTTAGTCAAGACATCAAATTGTGCCTTTACCTATGTGCTGTTTATTATATGTTAATTATGCGCTATTGAAGCTATTTGAAGCCAGGAAAGGTATATAAATTGTTTTCATAAAGTCTCACTTTTACACAAGTCCCCTCTACCCTATTTCCTGACTCCTCCCATAAGTAGTCATTTGTATCAGGTTTGTGTGTGTGCACGCACGCGCACCCACTATTTTAGCACTCCCTTAAACAAAGATGAGTAAATACATGTGTGCATTTCCCCCTACCATACTCTCCTTCCCCCACACCCAATATACGTTGGTGTGGTTTTCTTCCTTTTGTTAACAATATATCCCTGGAGCTTATGTCACATTGATACATAAAAGATCTTCATCATTCATTCATTTTACATTGGTGTGTAGAAATTTCCATCATTCACAAAACATTTTTGTAGGGTGCCAGGGCTTATTGAGTCAGTGTCTATTGAGGGGCATTTGTGTTATTTTCCTTTCTTTCACTATTACAAATAATACCACAGTAAATCATCTTACCCATAAATCATTTTGTATTTTTGAAAGTTGATCTTTGATATAAGTTTCTGAAAGAAGGATCAATGATGCAATTAAGAGGTACTCATAAATGCTCAGGTAAATGTGCCAAATATTAGTGCTCCCAAACTTAACATTCTTGATTTGAACTATTTGGGGGCAGCCCCAAAAGAGTGCGATATGACCATTTGTTATTTTGATGCGGCCCAATGTTGAATCATGTGAATGTGTAGGTTTCTGTTACTGGGCAAATAAATCAGTCTAGTCAACTGTCTTGCTGATACATATCAAAACAATTTGGTAGCATATTTTTTGTAGGATCTAGGAACAGACCTAAAGGGTCCTGCGTCCTGGGCTCTGTAACAGGCACTTCACCCATGAAATCAAGCTCTGATTAATCTCAGGAATATACTGGGTTGTAACCACCTAATTGTATCTAGTGAAGAGGCAAGCTGTTAGCCAGAATCTTCCAAAGAGTTGCCAGCTGACAGCAGAGTTTGAAGATCCTAGAGATAGTGTGTCATCTGGAGCTTCTTAAAGGACCAGATAGGATCGTCACCCTTGTGGGATCCTTGTGGGAACTTAAACGTGAAAGGTGTTTGCCCCATGATGTGGGGGTATGCTTCTGGATGCCTTGCTCTCTGTAGCTATTCGTGCCCGAAGGCATTCTTACCTCCTTTCTTCTATTAAAGAATTCTGTGCCCTTGGCAGGAGTCTATGGGTGGCTGTCTGTTGGCACTGTGTAGTGGTTAAGAATTTAGGATTTGTGGTAGACTATCTGAATTTGAAACTTGCTCCACCACTTTCTAGTTGAATGATCTTGGGCACATTGTGTAACTTATGTAGAATTTTCTCCTTTATGAAATGGAGACAATCATAGTACCTACCACAGAGAATTGTTGTGGGAATTAAATAAAATATACAAAAAGTGCTTAGAATAAATGATGCCAGGTACATGGTAAGCATTCACGAAATTCATGCTGTTATTTTCATAATGACCTTAACCTTGGGACACTTATCCATTGAATATGGGTTATATGAATTAAAAGAACATTTTTCAAGGGTGTTTGAAATTTAGGGGATTTCCTAAGCTTTTGAAGAGACATCCATTATAAATGTAAGAACCCTATAATGCACATAATAAATATAAATACTAAATGATGAAGGATGTACAGTGACTCTGATATTAGGCACCATTTCCTCCTTTATTTGGGGGTTGCATTCTGTGTAAGACATGTCTTTCTCCGCCTTGTTGCATTTGATGACTCTACATGGCTTTTAGTAGAAAGAGAATAATCCTGCTTAGAGTCTTCCCTGAAAACAAAGTTTGCGCTTGTGTGACACCATGGCACTTCCTGTTTAACCCCATTAAACATCCCTCAGCAGCAATATTTTAGTGAGTTGCTATTAAATACTTAAAGTTGCTATAGGTAACCCATTATTCTCAAAAGGACTGCCCCCTGGAGACTTGAAAAGATTATGACTGATTTGATCAGAAATGAGTGTGTATATGTATGTGTGTGCATGTAACATACTGACTAGGGTCAACAGACATTTATAGATGACATATAAATTGATAGATACATAGATAGACATAGATAGGTAGATAGGTAGGTGATAGGTAGATAGATAGATGATAGATAGATGATTGACAGATAGGTAGATAGATAATAATGATGATGATGAAGATAGATAAATTGTCGATGGATGGATGGATGGATGGATGATAGATAACAGATAAAAAGCAACTTCATTTAAGGGGGCTTTTTAACTTCCTGTTAAATTATAATTACGATGGTTATATTGTTTTTGCTTAAGCATTCTACTCGGGTGGAGTCCGCAAGAACTCTCTGTAAGATGGAAATTTTTATACATGTGTGGTGCATTGTAATCAGTTTACTCTTAAATATCTGTGAAGTATTTAAATGAAGACTGAAGTGCATGTAGACTGTGAATACTAACTCAATGCTCTTTCTACTGTATGTTAAGAATCTTAATTTTATTTTAGGTATCTTGGAGCCATCACTTGTTTTGAAAGAAATGAAGTCCTGATTTATAGTGGAAGTCAATCAGAAAGTTATTTGTCATAAGAATGATGGCAAACAGTATACACCTGAAAAATGCAAGACATAGTCTTTCTAATAACCACCATCTTGAGACAACTACCCACTAAATATGCATTATATGAATTAAAAGAATACTTTTCAGTGGTTTTGGAATTTTGAAGATTGTCTAATTATAGTAATTTATATTTTATGCAACTTTATAGGCTTTACTTACTGACAATGTATAATATAAAATACATTACATTGAGTATCAAAAACCCTAGGCTTAAGCTCCAACTCTACCACTAATTGTGTGAGGTTGAGTTGCATGGCACTTTCTTTTCTCTAAACTCTCACCTGAAAATGATGAACTTAGGAGACATTATCCCTATAGTTGTTTTCACCTGAAAGTCTAATTATCATTTATAAATAGGAGTCAGTTTGCATTTGGAAGCCAAGATTTTCACATAGTTCATTTAAACTTTCATGGAAAAAGTTTTTCCCTCTCTTTTCTTTTTTCTTTTGTTTTAAATGCAGCCCTTACCCTCATTCGTCTGAGTGGTCCTAGGAAAATCCTTTATAGTAGTATTATGTAATCTACCTCCATAAGGCTTCTCCAGTGAGTCTCCATTTATCATGCTGCATGTTTTGTGTACTGCTCAATGACTGCTCTACCTAGGACTGAAGGCGAGCTGAAACTCAGCTGTAAAAGACCCTGCAGATCCTCTGCTCCCACGCAAGAGTCCTGATGCAGTTCAGCATTACCCACAAAGGAATGAGTTCCTCTTCTCTCAATGTGAGCTAGTAGAGATCCTGTTTTCCCCCAACCCAAACTCAGGGAACTATTTGGTTGAGTACGCTAAGTGCTCTACTTCTCCCAGAAGTATGAGACTTGAATTAATTCAACATTAACCATAAAGCAAGCAAGTGACATGAAATATTCAGAATGATTCCCATTCCAGATCTGGACCCAGATTAAGGGGATGGGTTTCGTCCTAGTTTCTTAGCCCCCCTTTACTATTTGGCTTACACAGTATGGCCAACCGAAAACTATAACCTGCACCTTAACCCCCATCCTTTTGTCTTTCAGCTATAGAATGACCTCAGAGTCCAGCCCCAGGGAGAGGACCCAGGTTTGGCAATGCAGAGACAGATGTATGGAAAAGCTGAGCAACAGGAACATTCTAGTTCCTAGACAGGTATTTCATGGGGTCAAATAGGAATGATACCGTATGTTTGACTCTATCTTAAACTGAATCATTTACACACAATACTTCTTTGTATGCCAAATTACCTTTACATCACTGCAATGATTTCCCAGGTATTCAGATATCATGAAATATACAGATAGAAGATAGATAGATAGAAGATAGATAGATAGATGATAGATAGATAGATAGATAGATAGATAGATAGATAGATAGATAGATAGACAGACAAAAAAGCAACTTTGTTTAAGGGACCCTTTTCTATTTCCTATTAAATTCTAATTAAGACGGTTATATTATTTTTACTTAAGCATTCTACTCAGGTGGAGTCAGGAATTGGGCCCTCTGGCACCCTGAAAGGTAGACTTCTCCATTGTAAATATATAAATGAGGATTTTGTGATTATACTTCAGCGAATTAGGAATTTAATTAGTATCTCTCAGTTGACTTGAATCTAAGTCACCCTAGGGCTCTAACAAGCTTAAGTCTTTGGACCTAAAAAACTGAAGATTGGAACCTGGGCCATGGTGAATTTATCAAGATCATGTCACATGGGAGGTATTTGGACAGGCAGCTCCCCTTAGCAATATGTTTATCTGAACAGAACCCCAAAACGTGTGTAGGCAGGCCCACCAAGATGGTCTTAGTGTTGTTGTGTTGTGTATTTCTGAGACTGTTCCAAGTCGCTTTACTTTTCAGAATTGTTGAAGACCCTTCTAAATTGTTTAGAGGGCTAGGGTATCATTATTATTAAAGTAATAACATAATGCCTCTTTACCAACTCTCTAACAATGCCCTTTATATTAACAAAACATGCAATATTCCATCGTAGTCTAATTAATATCATGCTTAATAGCTATTTCACTTCATGCTAGGTTCTAGCACTCTTTTCGAAAGCAGCAAGCTTAAGATTCTTTACTAATTTAATTGAGAGCAGTCTTAAATTAATTGTATAATTAATCTTGTCAAATTAAGTAACATTTCATACACTACCTTATTAAAGAAATTTGAATATTTTAAATTACCATGCTATTAGGCATTAATAAAGAAGTTCTTCTGTATTGTTCTGCTTTATAATACAAAGAAGGTAATTGCAATATAAAAGCTAATTTCTATAGTACATTAATAATTAGATACACATTATTCCCCATTATACCTTTTCTTAAACTCAATGGATGATCTTAAAAAAAAAAAAATTAGGGAAAGCCGGGACGGCTCAGCGGGTTGAGCGCTCGCTTTGAGGCCATGAGGACCGAGGATCGAATCCCGGCTCCGGCCCAGGCAGGACCCAC
>PVKE010007416.1:9881-50881 GCA_004027555.1 Craseonycteris thonglongyai | reverse complement strand
GGGGAGTAGGCACCAGATATATGGGGTTGGAGGGGGACCTGATTCTGGGAGCTGGGCACATAATGCGATGCATGGGTGATGTGATGTGGAGTTTTACATCAGGAAACTGTCTGATTGTTACCAACCAATGTCACCTCATTAAATTTAACAATAAAATATAATAATATTAAAAAAATAAAGAATAGGATCACATTATAAAAAAAAAGAAAGAAAAGAAACAAATAGAAATTCTAGAGATAAACAACACAATAAAAGAAGTGAAAAATGAAATAGCTAGCATAGGAAACAGAGCTGACCAGAAAGAGGAAAGAATTAGTGAAACTGAAGAAATTTGGAAATGACACAGAAGGAAGAAGACAGAGACCTAAGAGCTAAAAGAAATGAAAGATATCTACAAGAACTATCTGGCTCCATTAGAGAAAAATAACGTAAGAATAATAGATATTTTGGAGGGAGCAGAGGATGAGATGGGCACAGAGAATTAGCTCAAATAGTAGATGAGAACTTCCCAAATCTATGGAAAGAACTGGATCCTCAAATTCAAGAAGGAAACAGGACCCCTAGCTACTTGAATTCTAACAGACTCTCTCCAAGGCACATTATACGGAAGATGTCAAAGGTCAAAGACAAAGAAAGAATCCTCAAGGCAGCCAGAAAAAAAGAACACCATAACCTATAAAGAAAAGCCCATCAGACTATCATCAAATATTCAAAACATTAAAGGACAGAAATTACCAGCCAAGAATCATCAACCCAGCAAAGTTATCCTTTAGACATGAAGGAGAAATAAAGACCTTTTCAAACATACAGAAACTGAATGAATTCTCCAGCACAAGCCTAGCATTTGAAGAAATACTGAAGGAGGAGACTGGACCTGAAACAAAAAGTAAAAACAAATAGGGATAAACTGGAACAACAAAAATATAGAAGGGGAGGAAATAAAGGCTTAAATTTCCAAAGAGAATGGAGGTAAGAAACATCCTTAAGGAACCACTGCATATATGAAACTTTCTTTTACATAAAGTTCATGGTAACCACATAAAAAGAACTTAGAACTGGGACACATAACAGAAAAAGAAGAGAAAACAGTTATAAACACCATCAAACTAAAATAACCAATGGGAATAAAAAAGTTAAGAAGCCGAGGAAGCCGGGATGACTTAGTGGGTTAAGCGCTCACTTTACAGCCCCGGGGACCGAGGATCGAATCCTGGCCCAGTCCTGTGAGGACCCATATGCTGAACTGGGGTGTGCTTCCCATGTGATAGGCCACCAGCCTGGTTCTCGCCCCCGGTTCGACCCCTGACCCAAGGAGGCATGCCTCCCATGTGCAGCTCAGCTCTGGCCCTACACAGCCCCTGCCAACCTGTATGGAATGAAACCATGTTGAAAACTGTTGACGTACAACTGTGGAGATTGCTCTGGGCCCCCCACCCTTTCTCTCTGTCTCTCTCTGTCTCTGTCAAAATAAAATAAAATAAACCTTACAGAAAAAAAAAAAAGCAAAGAAGCAATAAAAAAGATAAAAGAATAAAGCTACCAGAAAACAAAAAATAAAATGGCTATAGGAAATCCTCATATATCAATCATCACCCTAAATGTAAATGGACTGAACTCACCAATAAAAAGACACAAAGTAGCAAACTGGATTAAAGAACAAAAACCAACCTTATGCCACTTACAAAAGACACACCTCAATCATAAGGACAAATACAGACTCAAAGTGAAAGGGTGGAAAAAAATACTCCAAGCAAATGGCACCCAGAGAAAAGCAGGTGTAGCCATACTTATATCTGACAAAGCAGACTTCAGGATCAAAAAGATAAGAGACAAAGATGGACATTTCCTAATGATAAAAGAAGACAATACAATAAGAAAACATGACACTTATTAATATATATGTCCCCAACGAAGAAGCACCAAAATTTACAAAGCAACTAACAAATCTCAAAGAAGAAACTAACAAAATCACATAGTAGGGAACTAATCACCCCCTTGACAGCCAGGGACAGATCATCCAAACATAAAATCAATAAGGATATTTATCAGCTTTAAATGATACATTACAGCAAATGGACATAGTTGACATTTACAGGATACTTCATCCTATAACACATGACTATACATGCTTTTCTGGTGCACATGGAACATTCTCAAGGACAGGCCACATGCTGGGACACAAAGCTAGCCTCAGCAAATTTAAGAAGATTGAAATCATTCATACCAAGTGTATTCTCTGATAACAAAGCTTTGAAATTGGAGATCAACTACAAAAAGAAAGCAGGGAAAACCACATATACATGCAGATTAAACAACATCTTATTAAATAATAACTGGATCGGGGAAGCCAGGATGGCTCAGTGGGTTGAGTGCTCACTTTACAGCACCAGGGACCGAGGATCAAATCCCAGCCCTGGCCCATGAAGACCCATGTGCTGAACTGGGGAGTTCCCCCAGTTCAGTTCTATCTCTGTCTCTGTATCTCTCTCTCTCTCTCTCTCTCTCTCTCTCTCTCTCTCTCTCTATCAAAAGAAAAAAACCCCAATAAATAAATAAATAAATCTTTAAAATAATAATAATAATAACTGGATCGAAGAATAAAAAAAGAGATTAAAAAATATATAGAAACAAATGTCAATGAAAACACAACATACCAAAAATACTGGGATGCAACAAAAGCAATAAGAGGAGAAAAATTTATATTACTACAGGCCTAACTCAAGAAACAAGAAAAATCACAAGTAAACAACCTAATATCTCATCTTAAAGAACTAGAAAAAGAAGAACAAAAGAAATCCTAACTCAGCAGAAGGAAGGAAATAATAAAAAATAAAGCAAAACTAATTGAAATAAAGAATAGAAAGATAAAAAAAAATTCATGCAAGAGCTTGTTCTTTGAAAAAATTAATAAAATTGGCAAAACCCTGGCTAGGCTCACCAAAGGGGAAAACACACACACACACACACACACACACACACACACATACACACAAATAATCCAAATTAAAAATGAAAGAGGAAAAATTACAACTGATACCACAGAAATACAAAGGACCATACAAGAATACTATGAAGGACTATATACCACCAAATTTTGCAACCTAGAAGAAATGGACAAGTTTTTAGAAACATAGTCTACCTAGACTGAACCAAGAAGAACTGGATAACCTAAACAGACCAATCAACAGTAAGAACATTGAAACAATCATCCCCAAACCTCCCCAAAAGCAAGAGTCCAGGACAAGATGGTCTCACTAATGAGTTTTACCAGGCATTCAAAGAGGAACTAACACCTATCCTCCTCAAACTTTCCAAAAACAATTGAAGAAGAGGCAATACTTTCCAACTCATTCTATGAGACCAACATTACCCTAATATCAAAGCCTGGTAAGGACATCGCAAAAAAAGAAAACTATGAACCAATATCTCTGATGAACACTGATGCAAAAATCCTAAACAAAATACTAGCAAAGCGAATACAACAATGCATTAAAAAGATTACACATCATGATCAAATGGGATTCACCCCAGGGACACAAAGATGGCTCAACATATGCAAATTGATCAATGTGACATATTACGTAAACAAAATGAAAGATAAAAACCATATAATTATATCAATTGATGCAGAAAAAGCATTTAACAAGATACAACTTCCATTTATGATCAAAACGCTTAATATATTGGGTATAGAAGGAAAGTACCTCAACATAATAAAGGCCTATATACAAACCCTCAGCAAATGTCATACTAAATGGAGAAAAGCTGAAACCTTTTCTTCTAAAATCAAGAACAAGATAGAGATGTCCTCTGTCACCACGGCTATTCAACATAGTGCTGGAAGTTCTGGCCAGAGAAATCAGGCAGGAGAAAGAAATAAAAGGCATCCAAATTGGGGGTGAAGAAGTTACAGATGACACAATTCTTTATATAGAAAACCATAAAGACTCCACCAGAAAACTATTACAAATAATAAATAAACAGAGTAAAGTTGCAGGATACAAAATCAATGTACAAAAAGCCACAGCATTTTTATATACAAACAATAAAACTTCATTAAAAGAAATGAGAAAAACAATAGTTTTTGCAATTACAACAAAAATAATAAAATACCTAGCTATAAACTTAACAAAGAATATGAAGAACTTATACACAGAAAACTATAAGACACTATTAAAAGAAATTGAAGAAAACAGAAAGCAATGAAAAGATATTCTGTGTTCATGGACAGGAAGAATCAACATAGTTAAAATGGCCATATTACCCAAAGCAATATACAGATTTAATGCAATTCACATCAAAATCCCACAGACTTTTTTTTTGAAAAGTAGATTTAAAAATAATCATCACAATCATATGGAAATACAAAAGACCCCGAATCACCAAAGCAATCCTCCAAAAATAGAATAAGGTTGGAGGCATCACACTCCCCAACTTCAGTCTATACTACAAAGCATTAATAATCAAAACAGCTTGGTATTGGCAGAAAACCAGACATACAGACCAATGGAACAGAATCAAAAACCCAGAAATAAACCCACAAATATATGAACAGATAATTTTTTACAAAGGAGCAAAAAATATACAATGGAGAAAAGAAAGCCTCTTCAGCAAATGGTGCTGGGAAAATTGAAAAAACACATGCAAAAGAATGAATCTGGACTGTGAACTGCCACCATATACAAAAATTAACTCAAAGTGGATTAAAGATTTCCACATAAGACCCAAAACAATAAAATGCATAGAAGAAAGCATTGGTACTAAATTTATAGACCTTGGGCTCAGAGAGCACTTTATGAACTTGACCCCAAGGTAAGGGAAGTAAAAGCAAAAATAAATTTAAGAGACTATATCAAACTAAAAAGCTTCTGCACAGCAAACGAAACCATCAACAAAGTAAAAGTGAAACCAACCAAATGGGAGAAAATATTTGCAAACAATGCCTCTGATAAAGGGCTAATATCTAAAATATATAAAGAACTCATACAACTCAACAACAAACAAACAAATGATCTAATTAAAAAATGGGCAGAAGACCTAAACAGACACTTCTCCCATGAAGACATACAAACAGCCAACAGATACATGAAAAAATGCTCAATATCACTAGAAATTAGGAAAATGCAAATTAAAACCACAATGAGATACCATCTTACACCTGTTAGAATGGCTATAATCAACAAGACAACGAATAACAAGTGCTGGAGAGGCTGTGGACAAAAAGGAACCCTCATACACTGCTAGTGGGAATGTAAATTGGTACAACCACTGTGGAAGGCAGTGTGGAGAGTCCTTAAAAAACTAGGAATGGAATTGCCATATGACCCAGCAACCCCTCTCCTGGGTATCTACCCAAAAAACCTGAAAACCTTAATCCACAAAGATACATGTACCCCAGTGTTCATCACAGCACTGTTCACGGTGGCAAAGTCATGGAATCAACCAAAGTGTCCTTTGATAGATGACTGGATAAAGAAGTTGTGGTACATTTACACAATGAAATACTACTCAAAGATAAGAAAAGATGAAATACAGCCATTTATGACAACATGGATGGACCTTAAAACCATCTTATTAAGCAAAATAAGTCAGACTGAAAGAATCAAGAAACATATGACCTCACTTACAGGTGGAATATAAAACCAAAAGTAACAAAGGAACAAAAACTCATGGACACAGTCAATAGTTCAGTGGTTACCTGAGGGTAAGGCGGTGGGCGGGGAGCTGGGAGTGCGGGAAGTAGGGAGGGGGCATCAAATATATGGTGATGGAAAGAGAGCTGATACTGGGTGGTGAGCACATAATGTAATGCACAGACAATGTAATGTAGACTTGTACACCTGGAAACTATATGGCTGTTATCAACCGATGTCACCCCAATAAATTTAACAATAAAAAAATATTTAATAGAGCAGTTTTATTTAGTTTCATGTGGTTGTGGCAGGCTTAATGGAAGACACTTAAGCAGAAGCGTGAAAGATACATAGAAGTTCATCAACCAAGGAAGTGCAGAGGTGGGAAAAGCATTACAGAATGAGGGAACAGCATATGCAAAGCCCTGAAGTCTGTGGAACTAAAGGAAAGCTGATGTGGAAAATTGTGATGAGGTGAATAAGAAGAGATGGGCTTAAAGAGGCCAGCAGAGCTTCACACAGAACTCTGGGGGCTGTGCCTAGGGTGTTGCAAGTAAGAGACAAGATCAGTTTCCCATTTTGGAGAAGCCACACTGGCTGTTGTGCAGATGATAGATGGGGGCTTGGAGAAGCTGGAAGCAAGGAGATTCGTTAAAAGGCTAATGCCATCCAGACAAGAGTGAAGAGTGGCCCACAGAGGGTGGCAGATTGAAGTGATGAGATATGCGAGTCAGGTGACATTTCGGCAGGGATTAGGATGGGTGAGTTACAAATAAGACTGGGAAGAACTGGAGCCCAATACCTTCCCATGGAGACCTTGCAGCAGCAATAAGGGCAATCCCCTTCAATGGCCCTACAGGAAGTGCTAGGAATGGGGGTACCTGAGGTCTCAGCCTCTCCAAACTCTTCCTCTCACAAAAAAGCCAAGGGAAGCTCTGGGTACCGACTCCCCCAGTTTTCTCTCTCCTGTGGGATCCCTCCTCATCAAGAGCTAATTGATGGTCCACAACCAGGGCTTCTGAGGCCGGTAAAGGGAGGTGGCACTTCTGGGAAGAAAACAGATGAAAAGTAGACTTCCCACCCTGCAGAGGGGGAAAGAACTCTGTCACCAATATGCCCCACAAAGGGGAGAAACTTAAGATAACAAGAGGCAGAAACCCTAGCCCAAAGCCAGCCCAAGCTCCAAATAAATGCTTTCTAATTAAGGAAAAATTCGGAAACTATTAGAAATACATACCCAGTCATTTCTAAATGCCATCATTTATCGCATCTCAATATTTCTAGGGAGGATCAGCAGACACACGTGAGTCCAGGGAGAAGAGGGGATGGTGACCCCATCCAGGGAGGCACCGTGCCTGGCAGAGCCAACAGCCAGGGACAGGCCGCTCCCCCTTCTGGACCAGCTCCAAGCCCTCCACAAGCCCAAGGCCACTAACAGCTCACAGAGCAGCTTCCTGTTTTCCCTCCCCCAACACCCACCCCTGGGCTGCTGGTTGCCACATAACCTACTAGTGACAATAATAGCTACCATTTCTGGAGCATCTCTTGGGAGTCAGACCAACGTTTCAGATAAGTCATGTTATCCTAGTTACCTAGATGTTGGATCTGACACTCAGAAAGGTTAAGCAACTCGTAAGTGACCTAACTAGGACTCAAACCCCAGGTCTGTCTGACCTCTGAGCCACCCTTAACCACTTTACTAAACCCCCCACTGGTCCTCCTTGCCTGCCACTCAAGGAACTTTGGCCTAAGTCAGCCAGGGGCCAGGGGAATAAGGCAATGTCCTCTTCTGCAGTGAGAATGAGAATGGCAGTCCTTACCCTGTCCTCTCCCAGACAGCAAGCCCCCCATTGCCTGCTGGGATGTGGGTGTGCCCACATCCAAAGGAGGAGATAGGCTAAGCACCAGCCCTCCACCTGACCAGCACAAGCATGAGCCCATCGGAGCCTCATCAGAGTCCTTTGCAATCACCCTTTCTATGCAACCCATGTGGAAACGGAGACTGAGAGAGGCAAAGTGACTTACCCAAGGCCACACAGCCAGTGAGCGTTGCTCCAGGAAGAACTGAACCCCGATCCAGTGCACTCTCCATCATTTCCCCTTCTCCCTTTGTATCTTCCTTATCAAGCATGCCAGTGAGTAATGAGACCATATTCTGAGCTAGACACTGTGCTAGGCTCTGCCCTCAGAGATGAGCATGCCAGTGTAAACAGATGATTGCCATTCCAGGCAACGGTGTCCTGCCAGATGTCTGCACAAAGTCCCTTAGGAACACATAGGAGTAGCAATCAACCCTTCTGGAGAGAAGGGGTTAGAAAGCAAAGGCTGCTGAAGGGAAAGACACCACAGCCACGTAGACAAGTGGGACTGGGGAGGACCATCCACACCTGGGCACTGGAGAGCTACTTCAAGGGACTGAGCCTGGAAAGGCCACCTCCACTTTGTGTCCCTGTCCTCTGTACCTGTGTGGTGTCCCGGTCCATTCTCCTAAGATTCCCCGGCAGGCATCCCAGCTCTCGTCTCAGGTCACTTAACACTCACCCCACCAGTAGGGGCATTTCACAAGGGCTGCCAGCCAGGAGGCCACAGCTGTCCCCAGTGCTCCCTTGGTCTCGGGCCCACTTGAAACCCCTGCCTTAGGTCTTCCTCCACAGCTGCTTCTGGGTGGGAGCTGGGGACCATGGTGCCGCCTGTGCTGGCGAGACCAGCCTGAATCATGTCACTCAGCCCTGAGAGGTCCTCTCCTGCTGCCAGCGCCAGGGCCTCCAACAGGCCTTCCTGAGCAAGTTTATTCCGCTGCTCTTCTATTATCAACAATGACTACTACTCTTTTTTCATGCTTACTACATTCCAGGCTAAAAGAAAGGTGTTTTTATTTTTAAATTAAAATGAATAGACTGGGGAAGCCAGGATGGCTCAGGGGGTTAAGCACTCACTCTGCAGCCCCAGGGACTGAGGATCAAATCCCTGCCCCTGCCCGTGAAGATCCATATGCTGAACTGGGGTGTGTCTCCCATGCAGGAGGCCCCCAGCCAGGTTCCTGCCCTGTGCGGCCCCTGCCCATCTGTGTGGAAGGAAACCATGTTGAAAACAGATGATGTACAACTATGGAGACTGCTCTGGGCCCTACCCCTTCTCTCAGTCTCTCTCTGTCTCTGTCTCTGTCTCTGTCTCTCTCTCTGTCAAAACAATAAAATAAATCTTTAACAAAAATGAATATACTGCCCCGGATCTGCAGTTCATGGTAGCACATGTTATACCAAGGAGAGCTGAGTCCTCAGAACCTTCCTTGACAGAAAACTTCAGGCCTTTTGTAGGCTGATCATTTTTTCCTTTGGAGTGATAAAAGCCCCTGAGTGATTCTACTTCGGAAAGCGTGGATATTTCAGGATTCTTTCAGAGACCAATTGTCTCTGTGGTAACAAGATTCCCTTCTCCCTCTCCAAGTGCAGGCCTGTGATCATGATTAGAGCGATAGACGGTCCCACTATTTTCCAGCAATCTGCAAAGACTGCAGCAATATCCCCCAAAGTGTCTGCAGAGATAGAGAAGGAAGATTAAATAATTTGAAGATCATTTCTTCCATGAAAAGAATAATGTTATCAAAATGAAAACCCTTGTAATATTGCCACATTATGCTGAGACCTTGGGAGCACTTTGCCTCTCTTCTGCCACTTTGAGACAGCGCTTCTGTGGGGGGACAAAAAGAAAAAACCCCGCTGGAACGATCAGCGCAGGGTTTCTATGGGAGGCTGGGGCGAAGCAGAGGCCCAGACTGCCCAGTACTGCTGTCCGTTTTCTCTGCAGGATGACACAGGGACCAGGTCTAATATTAAGTGCCAAGCAAGTGAGCACACGACAGGACAGAGAGCCTGGCCAACACCGAGGAAGTCACGAACACGCTGCGTCAGGCCTCGAGAAATGAGAACCACCAGTGTCAGAAACGGCAGCCACTGCTCTCTCCTTTCTACCTGGGTCCCATCGGCGGGCTGAAGCTCTCCCATTTGGTTTGGGCTCTCCGCATGGGAAAGGTCCAGCGGCAAATCTATGAATGGTTGGACCCCAGTGGGGTGAGAACAGAGGAAGGCAGAAGATGGAACTTGTGAGAGAGGAGGGGAAGCAACCCACAGGGTGCCTCCAGAATTGAATTCTGATGGAACCAGTGATTCGAGCATGCTCTTTGAGTGAAAGAAACTGGGCAGAGAAGTCTTTAAGTATGTACATGCAGGCAGGCATACCTGGAACTATGGGTTCAGGTCCAGACCACTGCAATAAAGCAAGCTGTCATCTTTGTAGGGTAGATGGCCTTGCCTTCAATTTGTTAAAAACGTAGTATCTGTGAAGTGCAATAAAGGAAAGCACTGGAAAACAAGGTATGCCTGGAAAGAAAATTAAGTTTCTGTTGGAATGGCTATCAATAAGACAAGGAATAACAAGTGCTGGAGAGGCTGTGGAGAAAAAGGAACCCTCGTACACTGCTGGTGGGAATGTAAACTGGTACAACCACTATGGAAGGCAGTGTGGGGATTCCTCAAACAATTAACAGTAGCATTACCATATGACCCAGCAATCCCTCTTATGGATCTACCTCAAAAATGTGAAAACCTTAGTCCACGAAGACATGTGTACCCCAATGTTCATCACAGCACTGTTCACAGTGGCCAATTGTCCTTTGACAGATGACTGGATAAAGAAGTTGTGGTACATATATACAATGGGATACTACTCAGCTATAAGAAAAAAATTAAATGCTGACATTTGTAACAACATGGATGGACCTTGAGATCATCACACTAAGCGAAATAAGCCAGACAGAAAAAATCAAGAAACATATGACTTCACTTATATGTAGAATATAAACTGAAAGCAACAAAAAAACAAAAACTCATGGGTAGTCAAGAGTTTAGTAGCTACCTGAGGGTAAGGTGGGAGGCGGGTAGGAGAGGAAGAAGTGGGTGTCAAATATATGGTTCTAGAAAGAGAACTAACCCTGGGTGGTGAGCACACAATGCAATACATAAAAGATGTACTGTAGAATTATACACCTCAAATCTATTAATTTTTGCTGGCCAAGGTCACCCCAATAAATTTAACAATAAAGAGAAAGAAAATCAAGTTTCTGTCTTAGTGTAGCAAAACGACTGGAGATATTTTTCCTTATTTCCTGCATTTAAGGTATGTTTGAGACAGTGTTATTTGAAACAGAGACATAACACTAGTTACTTTAAAAGCACAAAGAGGATATTTTCAATTCCTCCCCCTCCCCCTCCCCCTCCAAAGCAGTTGAAACCAAAGTGCAACCATTGACACTCACATCCTCGGGTGAAACATTCATATACATAGTAAGACAGTGAAGGTGTCCAACCAAAGTGTCCAACACAGACTGCTTAGCCTGCAGAATCTGGTGTGTGATGGGGCAGTTTCTTACCAGGCAGTGAGCAGCACTAGGAATTTGCTTAGTCCGTGGTGTGTAATGGTTCACTTGAGCCTCACAGGGGAGGCTGGTTGGTCTTCACAACTAGCCAGAGAGCAGAGAGGACAGACATAGCGTGGCCAGAAGCTCCAGGCTGACCTGATGCCAACAGGGTCTGGCCCCCTGCCTGCCCTCCCTACCAAACACACCAGTCCAGCAGCAGCAGCTTCCATCAGTACCTGTCCTTCTCCCGCCTCTAATGTGACTTCCTGGAGGCGGGGCTTAGTCATCTGGGTGTTCCCAGAGTCCATCAGGGCTTAGCACACAACTGGTGCTTAAGGGAGTATGTGGTGACTGGATAAACAATGAATAAATCTCTAGGTCTAAGGCCTGAAGTCCACGAGGTTAACATAAAGAGGCAAACTTGACTTTGCCTCTCTGCTTCCTTCTTTCCCATTCCTCGCCTGTTCAGTTTCCTACTGTCTGTCTCTCTCAAATCCTGCTCTCCCGAAAGGACCTGACACCATCATTTCCTTAGCCCTTAGGCCATTTTCTCTGCCCTGGGACACCTGAATTTTAAGCTGGGTCCCTGGATGAAAAGCATGTTCCCATTTGAGGAATGTCCAGCCTTTGCAGACTAACAGAGGAGGGAGAGAGGAGGAAGAAAGGAGGGAGGGAGGGAAGGAGGGAGGAAGGGAGGGAGGAATGGAGGAAGAAGGGAGGAGGGAGGGAGGAAGGAGGGAAGGAAAGAGAGACAGAGATATTGAAAACTGTTTGACTTAGTTTGAGTAAAAGAATGATGGTGAGAAAAACAAAGGCAGAGGGACCAAGAGGACCACAGCCCCTCTGAGAGCAGGCACGCAAAGTGTTAGTTGAGGCTTTGGTGCCTGACAGACCTAGATTCGAACCCTACTTCTGCCATTTCCCAGCTGTGCAATTTTGGACAGATTACTTGACTATCCTGAACCATTTCATCAGCAGCACAATGGGGATGCTAATACTAGGCTCTCAGGACTGTAGTGAGGAGTAAATGAGCTGAATTAGACAAATCATTCAGGGGAATGTCTAGCACACAGAAGAAACTCAAGAGCTGGTAGCTGTTAAACTATTTGTGTTTCTAAATCAAAGAGGGGCCTCTGGTGTGCAAGTAAGGCATTTTCTTAAGTTACAGGACAGAATTTACTTTTAGCATCTTTGAGGTCCTCTTCATACACAAAAGGAAAAGCTTCTAGGATCTCTAAGATGTGGAAATGAGGGCTGAAGACAGTTTTTTAAGAAAAATAATGCTTTGGAGAGGGTACAGACAGTATAGTGTTAGTTCTCCCCACAGAACACTGCTTATGATAATTTTTTTAAATTCTTCCAACTTGAAATAATTGCAAATTTTACACTGTCACAGGGATGAAAAGGAGCCATGACTTGTTTCACTATCTTATATACTCAATTTATGTACTTTTGACAATTGCAGCATATTTCTAAGACATGTGATTTTCTGTTCCCCCATCCCCATACCTGGAACATCAGAACAATATATTAGAGTTGCCCCCAGGCAAAGTTACTCAAGGGCAAGTGCTTAAAACAGAGATGATAAATCAGGTTCATCTCTGGTACCACCTCAGATGGATCCACAGGGGCTGCCTGGTACCTCATCTGTCCTGCAGGAGGCAGTGAGACAGTGTCATAATTGATTAGTGATGTCTGCCCTGGGCTCAGAAGAGGATACCTATCACTTGATTCTGCTAATTTTCCAGCTACTTAAGAAGACCAAGAATAATGACCACATTCTGCTCAATGGCTGCTAAAGCAGGGAGGGTGGCCTGAAGAGAGGCACTGCTCAGGAAGATGGTGTCCAATTTAGTGCTTGGTGAACATGCTCAGTCCAGGAGGAAGCAGAAGAACCAAGCTGGGACAATTGGGACATGATGAGAGAGAGGCATCTGTGATGGTGAACTTTATGGGTCACCTTGACTAAGCTACAGGATAGATAACTGGCAAAACACAAGTTCTGGGTGTGTCTGTGAGGGTGTCTCTGGAAGAAAGTAGCATTGTGATTGGAAGACTCAGTATTAACAAGATCACCAATATGGGTGGGTGTTGTCCAATTCACCAAGGGTCCAAATAGAGTAAAAAGGCGGGAAAGGGAGGATTCGCTCTTTCTGCTTGAACTGAGGCAGCCATCCTCTCTGGCCCTTGGGCTGTGGCACCCCTGGTTTGCAATGTCTGGGCCCAGACTGGGATTTGCACCATAGGTCCCCGCAGTTCTCCACCCCTGGACTAGGACTGAATTCTACCTGCAAATTGTGGCATTTCTCAGCCACCATATCATATGAGCCAATTCCTGTAATAAAAAAAAATTAAATATATATATATTTATATAAATTTTAAATAGAGAAAATTTTAATTCTGTTTCTCTGGAGAATTCTAGTACATCTTAACAAATGGCCATTTGCTCACAGTCAACCTTAGGAAACTTAAAAACAAAAAATCTGCCAATGTGGCAACAGGTTGTGCCCAAGACATAAAGAACCAGGCAAATGTAAGAGGTTGAGAACTAGCTAAAGGAATTGCTTGAATTTTTAAATAAGACTACACTTATCAGACTGGACTAAAATTGAAAGGTTATTCCATTAATGTTAGCCAGCAAGCAGGAGACTCATGAGGAAAATCAGAGCATTATTACAGAAACCAAGACTGCATATTCTCTGTTCGTATGCCTGTATTTCCAGTTATGCCTGCCATTGTGTGCTATCTCATTTATTCCTTCCATAACCCTATGAGTTGAAGACTATTATTACCCACATTTCAAATACGAGGTA
Source organism: Craseonycteris thonglongyai (assembly GCA_004027555.1). NCBI lineage: Eukaryota > Metazoa > Chordata > Mammalia > Chiroptera > Craseonycteridae > Craseonycteris > Craseonycteris thonglongyai. The sequence continues at coordinate 37,019 of PVKE010007416.1, read as the reverse complement.
ACAAACTGAGGACTGTGCTCAAGGTCACGCAGCCTATAGGCATCAACACCAGCACTGAGACCTGGAGGGGGTCCCTGGAGCCCTACTCCTCACCACTGTGCCATTCTGCCCCTACCCTCACCCGTTTCCCCTCCCTGCCCTCTTGGTCTCCACCCAGGCCCCCAGGGCCCTCCGCTTCCCTCCTCTTTCACAATTTGCCTAGGCATTCGCCCTCTCAGATAGGAACCACTCTCGGGCCATTAACTTTGACAGGTGGGGTGTTAGTACTTTTGAGCTCTAAGGATAAAACTTCAGACAAAAGTAAGCATAGAGACATGTGTGGGTGCTTCCCAGATTCTGAAAAATGCCCCTATAGTCACCTAGCCTGGAGCATTTTCCAGGTACTCACTCTGCGCCCCAGATAACGCCACCACCACCATCCATGTGCCTCCTCCTAGTTTCCTCGTAGGGAGAAAAATCTACCAAAGGCAACCCAGATGCAGCAATCGGCGTCCGCTTCACCCAGCCAGGGACCAGAGGCAGCATCTCGGAGCCTGGAAACAGCATACCTGACGGGGGAGTAGGTGGCATACACGTCAAGGACGATGTCCCTGCTCCTCCATCAGCCTCCAGGAAGCAGCTTCATGGGGAAGCCTGGGGAAAACAGCAGTCAACTTGTATCTCCATCAGCACCAACTTCAATTTCCTTGAAATTTATAACTTGCCTCATGTCTTCAAGGGAATGCGTTTAGGTGTGGGAGCATGACAGGAAACTGAAATATTGATGAAGATAAGTCTACAATTTCTTTTTTTTTTTTTTTTTTGATAAATGCAATGCCTCCTGATACTAGATTTTAGAACAAACAAGTTGTCAAAGTATAGGCAAATATTTGTATCCAAAAAAATAAAGAATTAAAAATGAGTCTATTATGTTCATCCCATTAATTTTTTTCTTGTGGCTTGGAAAAAACTACCTTTGCTGAATGTCAGCAGTAGCCTCGTGTCTTCAGTGGTTGGAAAGAAACTTCTTACTTCAGTTTAGCAATCATTTTTGAGCACCTTTTTATGCCCTGGACTTCGTGCTAAGGCTATCTTCAGACATGGTCCCTGCTTTCAAACCGATTAATTTTTCAGGGGAAACAAATCTGTGAATGAGCACAAAAAAAGCATAGAGTCATAGCAAGAAACATGGCCTTCAGCCTCAGATAGACAGGAATTCACATCCCTGTTCAAATTTCCACTACCTATCAAGACCCTGCGCAAGCTGTTGAACCCCTTGAGGCTGCAGTTCACACATCTGAAAAGGGAAGATATGCCTAATAATGCCGCACGGGCTGGGGCCGGGACTCGATCCTAGGTCCCTGGCGCTGCAAAGTGAGCGCTTAACCCACTGAGCCATCCCGGCTTCCCCAATGACGCCGATTCTAAGTGAGGAGATTTTCAGGAGTGCTCCTGATCCCCAAAATTGGGTCTGCTGGGCATTTGGGAATCCCTCTCCCACCTGAAGGTCTGAGCCACTCTTCTTCTCTAGCATCTCATGGGTCCTGTCCCAGGGCCTAGCTGTGCTACTCAGCCCACTCTGTCTGCCAGCTTCCTCGATCCTCATTGTTCCCACAGTTCTCCCACCAACACCTTTCTGCCTATGGAGATCCTAGAGCTGGGAGTTGAGTCATACAGACTGAGTTCAAACCCCAGCTCTGCCCCAAGTTTGAGCGACTCGAGGCAAGTAATATAACCTCTCTGCTCAACTCCTCATGGGCAAGGTGAGAAAAAGGTTTCTGAAGTGATGCTATAAAGCACAGTGCCGGCACCATGTGAGCAGCTCTTAGGGTTGTCATGAAGGTCACATGCTAATGTCAAACTCTGTTCCACTTCCACCCATAAAGCCTTCCATAATGCATGCTGGGGTAGTCACCCAAACCCCCTGAGGCACCCATTCCCCCAGCCTCAGAGTGCCTTCCACTAATGACTCACAGCTGAGCCCCTCCCCAGAAATTGTTCTCTGTTAATAGGCACTGTCTCACCTAAGGCTGAATGACCTGCGTGAGTAGGATGGGGGAGCATGCATAAAAAATGACCTTTTTTACTGAGTTATAATTCACATTCCATGAAGACTCACCTTTTAAAGTACAATTCAGTGGGGTTTGATATATTCACAAAGATGTATAACTATCATCACTAGCTAATTCCAGAACATTTCATCACCCCACAAAAATACGCCAGGTACCTCGTGCCCATTAGCAGTTGCTCCCTACCTCCCTCTCCCCCGGCCTCTTGCAACCACTAATCTATTTTTTGTCTATGAAATTGCCTGTTCTGTAAATTTCATATCAGTGAAATCGTAGAAAATGTGGCCTCTTATGACTGGCTTCTTTCACTTAGTGTAATATTCTTCAGGTTCTTCCATGTTGTAGCATGTACCAGTACTCCATTCCTTATTATGTTTACGGTATACACTCATCAGCTAATGGACATTTAGGTTTCCGTTGTTTGTCTATTAGGAATAAATGTTGCTATGAACATTCATGTACAAGTGTTTATGCAGGCACATGTTTCCAATGCTTTGGGGTATAGACCAAGGAGTGAAATTGCTGGTTCATATGGTAACTCCATGTTTAACTTTGTGAAGAACTACCAGACTGTTTTACAAAGAGGCTGCATCATTTTACATTCCCACCAACAGTGTATGAGGATTCCAATTTCTCCACATCCTGGGCAATACTTATATTCTTTTTGATTAGAGCCATGCCAGTTGGGTGTGAAGTGGTATTTTACTATAATTTGTGCTTTCCTGATGGCTAATGATGTTGAGCATCTTTTCATGTGTTTATTAGCCATTTGTATAACTTTCTGAAAAAATATATATTCAAATCCTTTGCCAATTTTTAAATTGGTTTAGCTATCTTTTTATTGTTAAATTGTAATAATTCTTTATATATTCTGCATGCTAGATTTTTATCAGATACATGATTTGCAAGTATTTTTTCCCATTATATGGTTTTGTTTTTCATTTTCTTGGTGGTAGTATTTGAAGCACAAATTTTTTTATGTTTAATGAAGCTCAATGTACATTGTCTTTTGTCAATGACTGATTTTTGCAGAGATGTGGTACCCATTGCATCAACTCAGGACTATAATGAAAGGCCATCCCAGCTCCAGAGCTCCCCAGGGACTGGCTGAGGCCTCTGCTGCAACTGCTTCACCGTCTTCCCGCTCTCCTTCATGGGTGTGGTGGCTAAGAACACGCACCAGCAACGTTCTTTATGAATAATAGCTCAGCATCTCAGAGTCTGCTTTTTGGAGAGCCCAACCAAAGTCACTTCCAGTCATCTCCCACTGACCTCAAGAAAGAGAACTGCTTCCCTCCATGGCTTCAAGTTCTTTTGTGGCATGGCTCCTGGTCACCTCTGAACGTACCTCTTATAGTCCGTGACCCAGCTGTATTGAACTTTCGCAAAAAGGCCATCTCTCCAGCTTCTGCACTTGCTATACCTTCTTCCTTTCTCCCCAACACCTCTGTCTATCCTTTCACCTAGCCAACAACCATTACCTGTTCAAAGTAGGGTCTTAGCTTGTCATCACTTCTACCAGAATGCCTTCCCTGACCTTTCCCAGTGCATCCACAGGCCCCTTTACTTCCCCCATCCTCAGGCTTACCGTACTGTATTACAATTCCTTCTTTAAAACTTTGTCTCCACAACTCAACATGAACCCACAAGGAGGGAGACCCTCTTGTTTACACCGTATCTCCAGAGCTAGTACAGAACCTGACATCCAGACAGAGCTCAGTAAATATGTTTTGAATGAGTAATATGCATTGAATACATACAAAGTGCAGAAGCGGCCCAGAGAGGGCAGTGACTAACCAGAGACTGCCTTGGGAAGGGAAGCTCCCGCATCCTGCACAAGAGTCCCCAGCCAACAGGGGAGAGCTCCACCAATGCCACCCAGAGGCTGCGGCCCACTTTCGCATGCCTGTGTTGTATGGCGAGCACCACAGCAAAGCCCTGTTCTCTCGCTCATCCCACCCATTTCCACCTGGGCCTCCCTGAGTTCACGGGGGCAGACCCTCACACATCCGCAGAATCCTGGTGCTGGGTAGTTTCCCAGGTCCAGGCAGAAAGTTTCTACTAGAAGCGACTAGAAATCAAACCATCCCTTTCTGGGACATGCATAAAGCCTCCTCTGGCTGCCTGGAGATATTTTTATGGGTTTCCTTATCGGGTTCTGCAGAAGTCACAGGCACCGGGACCAACAGTTCCTTAGTTGATCATTCAAATAGGAGGGCAGATTACATTAAAATGATGAATCTGTGGCTGAAAACACACTTGGACTGATCTCTATAGCCTCAGCCTTTCCCCACCGGTCCCCTCACCTCAGATCTGGGCTGCAGCTTGAAGGTTAAGGTCAGGCCCAGAACCAGGAGTAAGGCCCTCACAGGGTCTGGTAGTTCCCCCACACTGCAGGTTCACTCCCCACAGCAATGCCATCCCTGTGCTGGCATGGGAGGGTCTGGTTTTATTACCAGGGTCACACTGCTAGCAGCTGGTGGCAGGGGCTTAAGCCCACAACTGTCTGACTCAGAGCCTGAGCTCTTAGCCATATTGCCATGTTGCCATGTTGCCACACTGTACTTTGCAACTAGGCCCTCTGTTGGTTCTCCCTCACCCTGGTGCAGGAAGGCTCAGGCCTCTCCAGCTCAGATCTCCCCATTCCTGCCCCGCAGCCAGGGCTGGAGTCGGAGCCTCACCTGGTGATCACAGACCTAGCACAGCTGCTTGGCAACCCGACTGTGCACATCATTTCGGTGACCTCCTTCCACTCAGCACAACTCAGGCACACTCGATGGACCACCATGAAACGTGAGGACATCCTGGAGGACAGGAGAACAAGGGAGTCGGGAAAATTGCCTCCAAAAGGCCAATGCCATATCTCACCTGCCTCCACCTCCCAGTCTGTGGCTCAGAAAGATTTATGGTGCAGCGCACATGGGTCATTCTTGAGATAAAGGTTATAGATCTTGCAGCTGACAGGGCTCCTCAATCAGCGCTTCAGGAAAGCTTCCATGGCTGATAAATGAGCTATCCCTAAAGCCTCAGCAACAGGCTCCAAAAACTCCCCATTGCTTAGGATTTCTCACTCATCCTGCCAGGGGGACATCCACCCGTTGATGCCAATACAGCAAGGAAGGTGGCTGTGTGAGGCTCTGAGGGGAAGCCTTCACTGCCCAGCCCTGTCCTGCGGCCCACACTCTGTGTCCCCTCAAGCAGATGCCAAGCACACAGGGAGTATTGTTAGCCCTCCAGGACAAGGGGCCCTGCCATATGGTCAGTGTCCTGCCAAAATAACTACAGGGGCATATGCTGGACAATGGACCAAAGAATGTGGACTTTGTATCCAAGAAGGCAAAGTTCAAGCTGACTGGTAGGGAGGAAGCCACATAGTACTCGGGAGTCAGGAGGCTCATACGAGCCTTGACTGGCCACCGTTGCTAGTTCCCTACCCGAAGTTCATCCTCCCCTTGTCTCTCCCAAGTGTAACGCATTGACAGCAGCAATGTGCGCAGGAAAGAGCAGCCACTCCCCTGACTCCCTTGCAGCTGGGGATGCTGTAAAATACGTAAGTCATGCTCTACTAAGAATTTCTGGAAGGGCTTTCCTTTCCTGTTACAGGCCCTGCCTCTTCTACCTTCTGCTCTCTTCTTAATTCTGTCTTTTTGCAGATGTGAAACTAGCTGTGGCTCATCTTGCAGCACGCAAGGATGGAAGCGGAGAAAGGCAGAGGACCTGGGAGCCCAATGGCATCATAGAACTGCCATGCCCACCCTGGAATGCCTACCTCTGGACTTGTGCTTATGTGGGCAAAATAACCCACTCTTTAGCTAACCCACTATTGTCATTTTGCTGGCAGAGGATCCAAACACAATCCTGGATGATAAAGTCCAAGTTCTTACTGACTCCAGGAATTTGAGTTGCTTAACCTCTTTCTAGCCTCAGTTTCCCCATCTGTACAAATGGACCCATGAGAGTAATAATATTTGGGACCATTAATGAATCACTCACCACATGCAGGCACCAGGCAGAGTGTTTCCCATGGACCACCCACGGCCTGGAGAAAGTGACTATTGTGCACAATAGGTAGAGACATACTGCTCAAGACAAAACCTGCCCTGGCTACTTCACTGGACTTTTTCAAGAATCAAATGAGACCATTTGAGTAACAGAGTTCCACACGTGCCTACTAAATCCCACATATCCTGGAGTCAGTGGGGGGTGAAGCTAGGGAGATGCCTGACTGCTAGAGCAGTCAGTACACTCAGGAGGCGTGTTCCACCCCACCCAGAGGGAACGAGGAAACAAAGGGATCTGAACGCCATTGTGCCGAATAGAACGAAGGCAAATGGCTGCTGGTGAAAGCAGGTCCCCTCCTCATTGCTTTGCTCAGGGACCTCCTTCACATAGTCCGAGGTGAATCCCTAGCCTGGTCAACCTGCTGGGACAGAGAGCTTGACTCCTTTCCTGTGTCTTCCTTCCACTCACACTCCTCGCTGGTGGTGACCTGCATGAAGTCAGGATGTTTTCAGCAGTCTGTCCCTGCAGAAGACTGGGTCTCTCATTCTAGAGGCCCCTCTGCAGGGGCCTGCCTCTGAGAGGCCAAGAGTGTAGGGCCTTCTCAAATAACCTTCTCAATTAGCTCGCAAGACTGGTGTTATCATCCATATTTCACCATTGAGGGCAGTGTAACTGAGAGGTAAAGAGAGTAGCTCAAAGCCACACGATCGCCTCACCAGAAGTCACATTTGAATCTGGCTCTGAAGCTTCTCATCTGAAGCCTAGGCTGGCCTGTCTTCTGATCCTGACTCTCTGTCTGGTCTTTTCTTCTGTATGAGTGGGATCTCTTCTGTGGGGGGGGGTGTGTACATGTGTGTATGCAAACATGTGTACATATGTGTATATGTGTGTTTTCTCTTGTTTCTGTCTCCCTGTTTATCTGTGTCTCAGTCTCTTTCTCTTGGCTCTGTCCCTCTTACTTTGTGCGAATCTCATATCCCATCCCGGGTCTCCATGAGTTTGCCTCTCTCTCTCTGGTGCATGCGTTTCTCTCTCTCCTCCCTGCCCAGCCCCACTAGCACACATACTGTACCTGCTGTGTACCAATTGTGTCCCTTACAAAACTCTAACCCTCATGCCCACAGGTACCTAGCAGTTACATCCCAAGTACCTAGAAAGACATATAGCATAAATGCTGGATATGTTTTTGTTGAATGAATAACTATTTGTCCAACAAACTGCAAAGGGAAAATGAAAGACCTCCAATACCAGGAAAGACATTGGGGTCTCTCTTAGAGGCAGCTGGGAACTGGGAATGGAAAGGGAAGGAAAACAAGGGAAAGAAAGAGGTCTAAAGGCCACCTTTCCAGTGCTTATAGAACTTACAGTTATAGGATTCATTAAATCATCTATATTATGCTTGTTTACTGGCAGTACCCCATGGCCTAAGATCTTAAAAATGTGTGTGGCACAGTTGTCAAAACTACTTCCATGGAAGATCATCCACTGTCACTTGGCCTCTCTGAGCCTCATTCCCTCACCAGTCAAGTGACAGCAAGAAGAGGACCTTACAAGTGGAGTAAATACTCACAAGGACACACAAGCCCTCAGTTTACAAATGAGGAGTTGAGTCCTAGAGAAGGAAAATGGTGCCCTGCAGTCACACAGCCATGAACAAGTCCCCCTTCTGCCCTAGACAATGGAAGGTGACACCTGAGGAGGAGGTGGGATCTCCAGCCACGTGGAGCTTGGAACAGCCTTCAAAGTCAGAGGGACCACAGGAAAAAAAGTCTAAGACTGGCCAGTCCTGCCACAACAGACCCACCCCTCCTCTGTTCCACCCAGGAAGGGCTGTAGCCCTCAGGTCTGGGGTCACTGCCTGTCCTCAGGTGAGGCAGACAGGCATGGGCCCTGGAGCCTCCTCTGGGATCATGCGGGGGGCCTGGCTCTGCCCCAGGCACTAAGAGGCCTCTTAGGAACTGCCCATAAGCAACAGCATGCTGCCTTTCAAAAGCTCCAAGGCCCAGTCCTTTCATCTGCAAACACAGGGGCCAAACTGGAGGATGTCTGAAGTCCCAAGGTGCCCCTTCCCCCGGGGCCCTGACATGGAGCATTCTGGCAAAAGCTGCCTGGACAGAAAAGGATGGCCAGTGCGGAACATACACTGCTCAAGTGAAAACCACATGAGAAGACCAAAACCAAAGGTTTCATATTAAAATAAACTAGCCAGTTAGGGTCCAAAGACCCTATTTGTATACTGTAGCAAAGTAAGTTGGTAGAAAAACCACCAAATATAACCACTCTGGAACTTCTCCTGCATGAAGGGATATCAGGCCAACGGGGACAAGGGGAGAGAAAGAGGGGTGTGCTCAGACAAGTAGTCACGAGCTCACCCACGCCTCCCCAGGACCCCCTCAGAGGCGGTGCTGAGGCACAGAGTGGGTGGGCCCACAGCAGGGTGGTGGCAGAGCCTGTCCCCAGCCTGGCTCTGGGCTCTGCCTCACACTGGCAACCTGCTCGCTCCAGGATGCACCGGTACAGGACAATGTTCTGAGATGTGAGGGCAACGCAGCTCAGCAAGCAGCCTCAATAGAACGGGGGCCACATCTCTTCTCAGATTCTGTGTGCCCTTGGGCCAATGAATTAACCCCAGCGATCCTGTGAACTGGGCATCACCTCCCTCAGTGAGGTGTTGAGGGGATTAACTAGAATGAAAGAACTCAGCACAGCGCCTGGCCCACGGTAACTGCACAATAAATGCTAGCTAACATGGTCAATGAAACAACTGCAGCCTGAGTGGCCTTCTCAGGCTGATCCTCAAACTCAGTGTGGGTCTAAGGAGCTAGTAGTCTCCATCTGGGCCTGCTCCACCGCTCATTACGATGCACCCTCAGATAAATGGACACCTGTCCGGGCCACCTCTGTTCCTGGGGGACACAAATCCTACCCGCCTGCCTGCCGCCTATAGGGCTGTTGTGGAGCTCTAAGAGGCCTGCTGTCATCATTCTGTAAAGGCTGTTCTGCAAAGTGCAGGGGCACCAGGCCGCCCACTGTCCGTTCATGCTGGAGCAAAAGACCAGAGGCGAGAACGGGAAGCCAGCCCAGAGGACTGGGGAGGAGGCAGAAGAGGTGGGCCCTCCTCACATGCCTTTTCGCCTTCTCCTACAAATATTTCCCGAGCACCCCGAGGGCCAGGCGCCCAGGATGAGGAGTAGGTCAAGCAGGCCATGCCCTTTTCCAAATGTGGGGAGGGATCCGGCCCAGAGGCTCCAGCGTGAAGCTGAGGCTGGCCCCTCTGTGCTCCCATCCGTGACCTGGAAACGGGCACAGCCTCCGACATCCTGAAGGGGATTGGAACTGCCCAGTCCGTGAACCAGAGTGAGGACACTGAACAGAGTCCAGGACACTGAGCAGGTGGATGTGGGAGGTCACAGCTGAGCCGGAGCCCACTTCATAAGGAGCTCACCTCCCACACTGTGAAGCCAGCTTAGCTGGCCATCTGACTGCCTAGACCTGCCTCCTGGTGACTGCAGGTATTTCAGAGGAGTCCAGAAAGGGGCGAGGCCGGGCAGCCAACAGGAAACACCAGCCTCCCAAGGGGCAGTGCCACCGCCCAGGGAGGTTGTGGATGAAAGGCCGAGTTGTAAAGCATTTAGCAGGTGTCAGCCAGAAAGTAAGCACACAATACATCGTGGCTACTGCTACTACCATCACAGTAACAAGCATGATTATTTACCATCAATAAAATATGGGGACATAGTTGGTCCAAGTGGCCTGAAAACTGGGGCTTCAGTGTATTTCTTGAGTTGTGTTTGTACTTCCCGGGGGCCCTGGTGCCTTCCTCTCCTTGGTGCTTCTCAGCACGCCCTTTCCTGCTCATCACCTATAAGGCTGAAGTGACAGAGAATCAAGGGCAAAGACTCTGGAGTGGCTTCATCCTGTTGTGTCCATTGCTACCTCGAGCATGTTGTTTAACCTCTGCATTTCATATCTTCATCTGTAAAATGAAGATAATAATAGTAACTCAGACTGCGGTGAAGATTAAATGCATCAATAATAAGTAAAGCACTTAGAAAAGTGCCTGGCACATAGTAAGTACTCAATAAATGTTATTATTTCATAAATGTTGATACCTTATAAACCGACATAGTTAACAGTTGCATATATTTAATAGTCATTAATATTTGTCTATTTAAGAAAAACATAACAAAACACCTATAAAATCTCTAAGTCGTATAACAAACTTTTTTAAATCAGTGTTTGTGTGTAGCTGAATCATCTATTTTCTCCCCATACTTGAGACCAGCACTCCCACCTCACAATGATCAACAGGCAGTTGCCCACACCACCAACTATGAACTGAAGAGACAGGCCTCTCTGGGCCTCGCTGAAGAAGGTCTTTGTGGATCTGGCACTGTTCTGGGGCCAGAGAACAAAGACCAAAGAAGCCCAGATCCTGTCCAGCGATCTTAAAGAGAAAAATGTTTAACCTGAAGACACACATGTCTGAGACACAGTGGAGATTCTGAACTATATAAATGAAACAAATACTGAGAAAGGTTCTCACAGTTTCAGCTTTTATTAAAATTAAAGTAACAGTATGGGAAATAGAACATATTCCTGATAAAATAATACATCTGAGGAACTTTCTTCAGCTAGCACTGCAACTGTTCTTTTACAAGGTATACAGTCCCTAATGCCCAACCAGAAAACACCAGGTCAGTGACTTTACCTACGCGATGTGTTGTATGGTGTCAGTGATGAAGTCTGCCTGCCTATGACAACCACACAGACATACACATTCAGTGTCTTGAGTTTTCCTTCAAAGAAAGTATTTTACACATCATATACAGATTAAAGAAGAAGTCCAACAAGGGTCCTTTATTGCCAATAAAAAAGGGGGGAAATCATTTAAAATTTCATAACCAAAGGCAAGAAGACAGCACGGAACAATTTGTTTCCCCAGACGCCACCATCTCTTGCAGTCCTGCCGTGCGTGGCGGATGCACAAGTCCCGGAGCCCCGTGACAGGAGCTACGAGGTTATGATTAGATCCGCTACAGAAGAAGCCTCTTCCATTCCCAAAGGCTGGACGTGCTGCCAGCTTCCTGCTTGGTCAGTAGATGCACTGCACAGCTGAACATGAGGGGCTTAGGACTCTGAATAGTGCAAACACTTAAAACATTCCAACCTCCCTACTTCTCCAGCCTTAAAAAACTCCAGCTAGCTGGAATATGAGTTTGCTCAACCTCCCAACTTGACCCAACAAGGTGCAAATGGGAGCTTGGAGGCAATTTAAATGGCACCTGTCCCAATAATAGTAAAAAATCATGGTTTTTTTGTGTGTTTTTTAAATGAGGTTAGTGGTATATAAATATACAAAATAGAGCCTGGAGTGTAGCTCAAAAACAAAGTGATTTTTGTAAATGCAGTGTGGGCATCTGGGAAGCACATGCTTGGTATATTCTTAGTAGGGATCATGAGTGACCCCTCTCTTAAAGGTCACAGGCAAGATGCTTCCAAAAAGGACATCACCCAACAGCAGCAAAGGCCTTAAGCTGTCGGAGGCTTTCAAAGAATAAGGAGACAGAAGAGAATGCGGACTGGTCTCTGGAGAGCACTGCTGGAGGGCAGGCCTTTCTTGGCAGCTTCTCCACACCACAGGAGCCCACGCAGTGCCAGGCAAGGAGAGCCACCCGGAGCCGGCCCAACCAGCCGCAGCCCTGCCTTGAAGCAGACTCCAAAAGCACAGACACACAATATAGACGGGTAACTGCTGAGTCAGGCTCAAGGTCTGTCCCTAGGAGATTCAAGAAACACCAGGGATTATGTTTCCCAGACATTTATACCCGGGGCTACTGAAAAATCTGTTTTCAGAGGGTCGGTAACAATGGGAAGACAGTTACAGGTCTGAACCATGGTGTGAGAAGGACATACACAACACATTTCACCATCATGATGGACAATAAAAAGCAATTCAAATATCCTGAAAAATTATCTTATAAAAATATCTACATTAAAATTTTAGCCTGAAAGCTATAGCTTCAATTTTATAAAAAGGCAATCTTTTGAAAGGATCTGGCTCAGAAATATACAAACATTACACAACAGATATCAAAGTAAGACAGCTCAAAGAGCATCTTAGGGGATGTCGCAACTGGTTTGTCATGAAATAGAATTAAGTGTTCTTATTGCATAGCAGAAAATGAGGTCACTCATTTGCATAATACTGCAAGTTTTTAGATGGAGAGTTGCCATTGGGTACTTATGAGAAGTAACTTGGCAATTCAGAATCTGACTTCTATGTTGCTCAAATCAGTATCCAAGTGGCGTTGAAACTGCTTCTAACCTTGGGCTGCAATTCCATTTCATCGCTGTGATCAGATTTCAGATACACCACTGGCAAAGCCGCATTCACAAGTTGTTGTGGCCTGGATGGGGGCAGAGGGGCTCATCTACCACATGACCAGCACAGACTTAAAAGTAAGCCTGCCGTGTCCACTGTGGAGAGAGAATAGTACCTGGTAATAAAGAGGCGGCAGGTTTTAGATGGCAGCTGTGGGTAGCTATAAGAGGTTGGCTTTTTGGTGATGACATACCAGTGTTCTAGTCCCCGTGAGAAAGGACACATGAGGATGAAGTGAACGTGGCCGCAGCAGCACTGCCAGCAGTGCAGTGCTTCATGGGAAGGGAGAGGTGAGATGGAACCAACAGCAACAGTCCAAAAGCAGAAAGCATGGCTGGCTAGCTTTCAGGGAAGGGACCCTTCTGGGAAGACGACACAAACAGCAGCCTCACCTGGGTAAGTGTGAGGTCCAGCTCCTATGTGTGAGGGGAGGGGGTAGGGAATTCACCTCTCATCTGAAATCAGGAGCTATGTGAATAGCACACATCAGACCCCAGGCTCATTCCCACCACACACACACGGTCCCAAAATTGTTCAGAGATGGAGGAAGCACATTTGGAACAAAGAGCTTGCTCCATAAGCTTCTAATCCAGAGCCAGGCAGAGCTCTGACACCACAGTGCTGGGAGAGAGCAGCGGGCCCAGCTAACAACACACCAGAGATTGCTTTGCAGACATTCTCTTCCAGGTGGGATATCTCAGCCTTTCCCAAGGCTCCTAAAAATTCTGGGTGTCTTGGTTCTCTCCACATGTCTTGCTGGAATAGTATGTGCTCAACATTGGAAGTTTCTTCTTCAAGAGAGTTCAGTGTTTGGCGCATGATAAATGTATAGTAAATACACAAAGTGGCCAACTAGCTGGGGAGGGTCCTGGGTTTCTACCTGTTGGGGCACAGTGGGGGGGGATGCCAGTTCCCTGCAACATCTGCTCGGGAGGAGCTCAGATGTATCAGCAGTCCAATATCAGGGTTGTCTCCCTGTAGGGGGACCATGACATCATGGAGGGTTAAACCCCAGCCCCCAAACTGTAAAACATAAGACGTCCCCTGCTTATGCCAGAAATTCCAACATAAGCAACTTGCTAGTTGAGGAACAGCACAGTCTGGCTTTAAGGTCCTTTTGTTTTTTAACGCAAATGAGTCTGTGAGCCCTCAAATAGCTGCCTCCTTCCAGATGCTTGAAGTTCCATCATTAATAATTTTTCCCTTTGAATTGGCGAAGTTCTCATTAGCCCTTCTCTTAAAATGCAAGTACCCCTGAGAGAGATCACACATCCAGGGTCTACCACCATCTCCCCCGCCCCAACCACAGGAGGAGCAAGGAGGAAGGGAGTGTTCTGAGGGTTGGAGAGAAGGGATAGCGCCCAGAAGAAGGGGAGAGCACAAGGAAAGGAAGATATGAATACCAGACAGACTTGCCTATTGTCACAAAGTACCGAGGGCCATCCCCGGCTGAAACACTCCTTTGAAAGCATCTGTGTTCATCTGAATGACACATGATACCATCCAACACAGGGACAAACTTATCTTTGGGTTTGGAGCTAGAGCGACCTTTTACTTATCCTCCAAATCAGAACACTTTAAGGGTAAGTGAGATGCTGTGAAAATTCAGCCTGGATAATAAATGTAACGGGGACTTTCATACCCTGGGAAAATCCAGGAGGAGGCTCTCCAAGACCATTATGGAAAGGAGCTGAAGTCTTTCCACTTTGAGTTTTTTGTCCTTGTTTCTGTTTTTCACTGAGCATGGTGATGCCTTGGAATTCTAACTTAATCTGTCCCAGAACCCTGTTCGAGTTCCAAAATGTTCAAGTTCCAAGATGAGTGGGTGTTCTGATAAAGCTAAGAGCCATACATTCAATACATCCCACATGCACAACAATGTGTTAGCATTCGGATTCCAAAGCAGAATTCGAATTCCAAGGCAAAATTTGCTTGATTTTTTCATTTGGATTCTAAGTTGTTCAAGTTTTGGGGTGTTCAGATTCCAAGATATCACTGTGTTTGTTTTTTCCCAGTATGTTACTTGGGGCTTTTCTGAAGATCTAGTTTTCCCAGCTGAAGTGACACACAATCTCCCAAACCTGGCTAGAATCCACGACATCGAAGACCAGTGGTCTGAAGAATGGGTAGTTCTTGTGTGCTTCCCGGCAGAGAGCCCAAGAAGGAGCACCAGGCTGAGGGGCCAGGAACTCGCTGGGGCCCAGTCCTCATGCACAGAGGATGCAGCGCAGCTCTGAGGATGTCCAGCTCTTCTGCAGACACAGTGCCAGTGGTCAAGGCCTATATGTGGGCATGGTCAGAGCACTGTCCCTCTCACTGGTCATTTCTGGACATCCCTGTCCAATTGGACCTCCAATAGATAGCAGCTTTAGTACTCTCAGGGTGCCCATGGGGCAAATCCAGAAAAAAGGTTCCTGTGATTTAATTTTTAGCATAGCAGAAGGATCAGTAGTACAGAAATCCAGTAGACTGTCACACCCCACCCAACTTAGGGAGACCCCGTGTTACACACACACACACACATACATTGTCCCTGTAGAAACACAAAATAAGCCCAAAGGTGTTGCCCGAAGCTATCAGGAACCCACTGCTCAAGGCAAAGGCCAAAACCCCTCAGAGAAGCAGGAGGTGGGACCCCGGTGTTCACTGCAGACACAACTCTGTGAAGTCCAAGGAAGGCTGTTCTCTCTCGCTGCGGACTCTGCCAACACCGCCCCGCTGTTCTGAGTCCCAGCTGGAGTCACAAGGGCTTGTGAATCACAGCAACACCTAAGATGAAAGAGGGAGAAAGTTATCATCTTTTTCTCTCCAAAGTTATTCAGAGGTCCATGGAGTCCATGAATCCAAGACATCCTAAGGCACAGCCAACCAAAAAGGGCACAATTTGTATCCAAATGTTGAAGGGCCTGTAGACCCAGGCTACCAGCAGCTGGCTGTTAGCCACTCTAACAGCCAAGCTGCTACACGACATTTGAACCCACAAGCACAGTCTTTCAACACCACAAGTTAGTAATCTCATCCTGCATCATCTCTGATTGTAATGACTGACACCCCTTCCCAATCCCAGCACTCAGCTTAAGGATATTCTTTGCCCTCTCTGGAAACCCAGAGGCAGCTCCACAGCTCCTAGTCTGGATCACTTTAAGAGAGAAGTGATGAGTGACTCACATCCACTTTCAGAAGTCATTGAAATGAATTGGAAAGAACAGCAGACTGACTTCATGAAAGTGAGAAAAACTGAATTCCAGCCTGCCACCAGGCAAGCTGCACAGTAGCCTCTTTACTTCTTTAGGCTCAGTTCCCCTATTATTCATCATCTAACTGAAAGACCACTCCAGTGCTAAGTTCTATACTTGGATAAGCACTCTGGACATGTCTGTATGTGTTAGGTTTTTAGCCAAGTTGAACTACACTCAACAGCTAACTGTGTAAATACATCCATGTATGGCCCTGAAACCCCCCTGTGATAGACTGAGGCTATGTGGCAGATACTGCAGGTTAGTTGATTCAGCCAACATCCCTTCCCCTTGCTGCCATCTACCCTAGAGACCAGCAAGTTATGAGCTTAGCTTCCCAGACTGCCTTGCTACTGGAAGTGCCATGTGACCCAGGCCTGGCCAACACAACTGTAAATGCAACCCTGCCAGTGCAACCTCTTTGGCTGTGTCCCTCATCCTGCCTGGAGTGCTCATACAAGGCCCAAGGGGCAGCAGAAGCTAGTAATAAAGCTGGCAGAACAGAAAAGAGGAAAAACCACCTGGCCAGCCCTTAACTTCTTTCTTCTTCAGACAAATATATTCCTTTCGTATTTAAACAGGTATGTTTGAGTTTTTCTGGTACCTGTAGCTGAACAAAACCCTAACTTACAGGTAGGTTATACAGGTAAGATGGTAACTGGAGCTTATTTTAATATATTCCCACACCTATAAAATCTTCTGATTAAAGATGAAATTAAGAGAACATTACTAAAAGAAATCCCAGGACAGCCCAGTGGTGAGATTCTGCTAAGAAACCCATTTCAAGTTAATTCCTGGATGAATATACAGACATAAAAGCTTAGAGACAGTAGAACCTGAGTCCTCAGACCCAGATGTACTGACCTTGAGAACATCTTGCCTGCACCTCAGGCTTCCCTTTTACATGGTAGCTTCTTTGTAAAAATAAACAAATAAAAAGCAGACTCTTGTAGTGTTTTTCCATATAAACTTTCTCTTTTTTGTCATAAAAGTAAAATGTTCTCATTATGGAAAAGTTGGAAAATGCAGAAGAACACAAAGCAAAAAAAAAAACTTCAGTATCTTCATACAAAGAGAATCACCACTATCTCTCTGGAATACTTCCTAGCTTCTGATAATAATCACAATCATTTTCGGAGTGGTCTCTACAAGCCAGGCAGGCATTATGCTAAGCACTTTCCAACTATAATCACATTTCAACCTCGCAACAGCATTAAGAGGCTTGTTACAATTTTATCCTCACTTTTCAATTGAGAAAGCAAAGGTTCAGTCAGAATGGTTAACCTTGCCCAGAGGCCCAGCACTAGAGGCAGGCAGAGCTGGGATTCGAATACAGATCGGACGGCAACAGCCACTTCCCTAAACAGCAGCTACTCAACCCCCGTGATCCAGGACTACATGACTGAGCTCACATGGTTCCACATTTTGCACCCTCCTTTTTTAACCTAACAACAGCCTGTCACAAACATTTTCTCATGCCATTAAAAACACTTCCACTGTATAGACATTTCACAATATTTAACCATTTCCCTCATATCAGACTTTAAGTTGTTTTCAGTTTTTGCTATTATAAATAATGCTCCAGTAAATAACTTTGTCCATTAATCTTTGTGTTTCAGGCCATATCCTTGGATTCTAAGATGACAAGTTCACTCAGTCAATGGGTTTAAACATAAACCCAATGTCTCCTCTTTCCACCTATTTCTGGAGGGGGACACAATAAAGAAATGGACACGAAATATTCAGCACACATACGGAATTCTAACCACTCACACCTAAGACGTCCCTTCCCATCAAGGTATGCATGGAGCCAAGGCGGGGTCCCTCACTGCCTCCAACTAGAAAACGCCCTGCTCTTCCCACCACAACTTCAAAAAGAAAATGACAGTGCTGGTCTTGATAATTAACCATGAGAACAGAATCACTCTAGACCAAAATGCCTCTAAAAATCTTTGATGTTTAGTCAAGAAAAACCCTACACAAGGGAATAAAAGTGAAATAAGTTCATTGCAATTGAAGCTCTGTGTTGACAGAGAGTGGAAGGTGACATAAACCCCTCTGCGCCTTTGAGGCACAATCTTCCTTGCACTGAAATCCAAACAAGAAGCAATGACTGACCTTTCTAACACAAAATGGGAAGAAGAATACCATCAGAGTCCTCGTTGTGTAGCTTAAATAGAATAATGGTCATAAAATACGTTAAGACTATGTCTGGCACATTGTACGAGCTCGATAAATAAACATTAGCTCTGACTATTCCAGTTTCTAGAAAACCAGAGACCAGGACCTAGGCTACATGATGGGTATGTTTGCTTGCGTCCCTAGTGGCCCCTGATCTCAGCAGCACCAAGTCTGATCCTGTCCTCAACACCTCACCAAACCCATTACCTAGGCTCCCCAGGAATAAGCCCCACACCAGCTTCACGCTTTACTCCTCCCTCCAGCCTCTTGCATAGAATGTTTTTGCCCCTAACCCTAAGCTGGAACAATACATGGGCTTAGGAGTCAGACCTGGGTTTGAATTCTGACTTTGCCATTTTGTTTGGTTTTGTTGTTTTGTTTTTTTAGCTATGTGGACTTGGGTAGGTTAATTAAACTGTCCAAATCTGAAAGACAGTTCCATTCAGTCAGAACGCTGTTGAAAAGATACAAGTAAATATGTACACTGTACCTAACACACTGCCCTGTGGCAAAGGGAGGAGGCACCAGCAAAGGGCTGCTTTCTGAGTGATGCAAGTCACCCTCCAGGTTTAATCAAGCCCCACCTCCTCCAGGAAGTGTTCCGTGACCCTGCCAGCTGCCATGTCCTAAAGCCTGCATAGTGCAGTCCAATTAGAACTTGCATGCACATCTTCTTGTACTTCCTGTTTTGTGTAGGCAGATCTTATCTTTCCAACTTAGGCATGGGAGGTCTGGAAAGCAAGAACTGTTATCTTACTCCACCTGGGAGCCTGGCACAAAACAAACCAGGAATGGTAATGAAACTCTAAAGCCTCTGATGACAACTTAGAGACATTAGAAGTGATTCCCTGGAACACTGTGTTAAGAAGATTTCCAAGGCTATATTCAGATTTGCTGGGGAAACAAGTGCTAATTATGTTTACCTGTCCTGGGCACAGAATGGAGGAGTGGTGACATGTGGCAATTATCTGCGATCCCTGGAAAAGGCACCCAGCCCCAAGTTAAGCCAGCTTACCCCTAGCCCACCCCACCCAGCAGCACCAGTGTGGGCTGGAGGCGGGGTGGGGTGGGGTGAGGGCACACTGACCTGCATAGCTCCGTCCTGTGCTCATGTTGGTTGGCAGCAGTGTCCACTTGTCAGTGACAGGACTGTAGTACTCCACTGAAGCCAAGTTGCAGGATCCATCATCCCCTCCTACCACGTACAGGAGCCCATTCACTGCACAGACGCCTGGGAAACAAACCAAAGCCGTGGGAGACATTATAGCAGGAGCACCAGGGATCAGAATGGACAAAGACAAATCTGGATTGCCCTGGATGCTCTTCTCCTTTTCACGGTAGCACAAAAATAGAGAACTGCCTCCACAGGTCTGAGTTTGCTCTGTGAACGTACATACTGACAACAGCCACTGGGCTCAAAGGAGCCCACTTTCTAACAAGGTCACTTCTCTGACCAGGGCGCTTTCACTATTATATCTTCTTACAAACGCCCCCTGTGCCTGACCCTATAAATATTAGAGCATTATGGGTATGTACCCCTCTCTACTGGAGCGTTGCTATAGATACACACAGACCTCCCATACCCCGCCTGACCTATGGAATGAAACAATTCAGGGGAGTTCATGCACGCTACTACTACTGATAGTGTTAATGTTAATACTACTAACATTAATAATGTCAATGTTAATAATGATAATGTTAACACTACTGGTAATGTTAATGCTAATACTACTGATAATGCTGATAAACCCTGTTAAATCCACACTGTGTGGCACTCATGGTTGTGTCTGTGATCCCTTCACACTACTGGGGTCTAAATCCACACACAGTTCCCAGGGATGAGCCCACCCTAGAGCTGGTTTCAGGGCAAGGTCTCATCAGCAGGGACTCAAGAATAGAAAAAAATGTAATTATTGCTCATCAAAACTTTAAAGGGTCATAGTCTAATATACTGTGTACCTTTTTCAAAATTACATTAAGGGATTAACAATGCTCAAAAAGTAGCCATTATTAGTGTTAAAGATACTCTCAAATACCAGTGAGAGTATACAAGGGTGACCAAAAACCCCAGAATTCTCTTCTGGAGGGCGGGCCCCTCGTAGCACAGGCTTCCTGTGTTTGGTGAGTGTTCTAGGACCCCATCTGCATCAGTGCACCAGCTGATGTTGTTGTGGGAGGCAGTATTCAGCTTTAACAAACATTTTTTGAGACTCTTTTAATGTGTTAGCCCATTTCATGATGGGTGATTTATGGGTACATGAACAACGTGTGGTATAATAATGTACCTGCCTATATCGCACTGAGTGTTCAGCAGTTTTTGAACAAAAATGGCATGAAACCCTTGCCCCACCTTCCCTAATCACCCAATCTAACCCCAAGTGACTTTTCTTTTGTTTCCCCAGATGAAAAAAGTCCTCAAAAGAAAATGGTTTGCTGATGTGGAAGAGGTAAAACAAAAAATGGCAGAAGCACTAAAAGTCATCAAAATTAATGAGTTCAAAAACTGTTTTGAGCAGTAAAAAGGGCGTCTCAATAGGTGTATTGCATCAAATGGAGAGTACTTTGAAGGTGACTTAAGTTTAAACATTTAAGAATAAATACACAATTTTTTTTTTAATTCCAGGGTTTTTGGGTCCCCCCCCCAATAAATGCACCAACCATCCCTGATAGTGTTAAAAGCACATGTGCTCGCTCTGACTCAAAAATTCTACTTCTGGCCTTTTATTCTATACAAAAAATTTCTTTTTAACTTTTTTGTTTTATATAGAATAAAAGAAGATGCCAGGATAGCTCAGCAGTTGAGTTCTTGCCTCACAATCATGAGATCTGGGATTTGATTCCAGGCCCTGGCCCATGCAGACCCATAGGCTGAACTGCAATGCAACTGGTAACCATCAGGATGGCACAGCAGTGAAGGTTCTTGCCTCTCATGCGGGAAGCCCCCGGTTCAGTTCCCACCCAGTATGGGCCCACATCCACCTTTGTGGAATGAAACCATATCACAACTAATGATGTCAACCATGGAGACTGCTCTGGGCCCTCCTGCCTTCTCTCTCTCACACCTTCTCTCAAACAATAAAATAAATCTTTAAAAAAAAAAAAATTTATATGTATGCATTGATTAACTATGAGGACCATTTATAATAACCAAAGCATTACTTATTGAAAAGATGGTAATAACCTAAAATGTCTAACAGTAGATTATCTAAATTATGATATAGGCATTTAAAATATCAAATAAATATCTTTAGTGTTATAATAAGATATTCATGAAAGACTATAAAGTGGCTTAAGAAGGCAGATTATAAAACAGTGAGTATTACACAGTGAGTCTCTTTTTATTATTAAAAAAAATAGAAATATCTATATGTGAATGTGTGTCCATACACAAATTTACATCTAAATGTAATTCTTGGACTCTAGGTGGACTAGCCATCTTGAGAGCTCTGTAATTCCTTACTTATTTGGTTTAAGGCCAAATGACAAGTTATATCACAGCAGGCTTACACAATGAGCAAAGTAATAAACACTCCTCTGTTTACAGTTTCAACAAGTCAGCTACAAATGGGTTTAGCAAACAGGTAATTTGAAGGCTATAAAGGCTATAAATCAATCTGAAAGTCACCTGTTTGTCTTTCCAGTCTGGGAAGCTGGGCTAAGACAACACTCTCATAGAGTAAGGAAGCATAAAGCAAGATAAACCAACACAGGACACGGCTCATAGGCCAAAGTTCTAAAATAAAGTATTTTAATAGGGGTATCAGGCTCCAGGAATTAAAACCTAAACACTCCAATGTAAATCACTCCCATGGGCAGGAAGGAGGGAGGGAAGGGAAGGAGAGAGAGGAAGTACAAAAAAGGGAATAAGGGAAGTGGTGCCACTGCAGAATGCGTCAGGGAGAATGAGTCAGAAGAATGAATCATAAACCCTTTCACGGGCACCACTGAAAGAAGGGAGACCAGCTTCAGGTGGGAAGTGAGAGGTTCTCATAGCCAGGAACTGGCAAAGAAAAGACAGAACCAGCTGCCATCGTGTGGCCACATCCACATAGCCCTGTGTCCAACAAAGTCATTGGGCCAGGGCACTGACAGCAACCAGAGGGCTCTTCTGGGTCTGTGTCCACCTATGTGCAGTTAAAGTAAGTCATCACCCATCACTGGGAGGGAAGGGACCCTCTGCATCTAAGTGGGAGACCCTGTGGCTAGCTTTTAGGGTCCCAAGCTCTCCCCTCCCCTAGGCTAGAGCCTACCCAACAAATGGGCAATCCCTGTTCAGGGAACAAACTCAGCGCCAGGCCCTGGGAGTCCCTCCCCTCCGCCTCTCTTTTGGAGTCAGTATTTGCAGGGAGGGAGAACCCCCAGCCCCACCGCACAAGGGGAGACAGAGAGAGCAGTCACATTACCTGCATTGCGCCGGCACATGTTCATGTCTGCCACCTGCTTCCAGCTGTTTGTTCCAGGATCGTAAACCTCAACACTCTTCCTCACCAAGGGCCCATCGTGCCCACCGGTGGCATACAGCTGTCCACTGAGGACCCCAACCCCTGAAAGGCAGAGCACAGTGTCCCAGCCTCAGGCCGGCTCTACAGTGGCCAGAAACCAGGAAGCCTGGCATCCAGTCCTGGACAGCCATCACCAGCAGGGTGACACGGGGAGTGCTGTTTTATTCCCCTGGGCCTCAGTGTTCTCATCTGTAAAACAAATACAATGAGCACCCTGCCGCCTCGTTTAGACCGTCAATCTGAAAACCTCAAAATAAAAAGCAAATATGACCCTGTTTCTACTTAAAGAAACAAAAAGCATGTTTTATATATGTGTACATACATTATATATATGTGTGTGTGTATGGATATATACACATACACACAAATGAGGGAGGGTCTTATACAAAACAAAAAAGAAAAAAAAGACTGAAAGAACTCAACCATAACATTAAAAGTAGTTATTTGACTGGTAAAATTGCATTGTTCTCCTTTTTGCCCTGCTATCTACATCGATGAATTCTCCTTCACTGTTGTGTTACTTTTATTACTCAGCCTTACGTTAGTCAAGTAGAAAGAGTTAAAAATGGAAATGAGCCACATGTGTGCTGAGATCATTCCTGTCGGGAAGCAGAAGCTGTTATTCCCCTCACTGTTTTCCTAGATGGCAAAGGGGCCTTAACCACTCCCAGTTGAGAAGCCTCAGCTGAGTACTAGAAGTGCGTCATTTACAAGTTTTTACGTAAGTTTAAAATCCTTTCATACCAGTCAAGGGTGTAAAAGCCAGAAAGGAGGAGGGAGGCTCCCTAGGAAGAGCGGGTGGCCTGGACCTGGGTCTCTGACGTCACCTTTCTGGGCCTCAGTTTTCCCACTGTAAAGGGTTGGCGCTGGACTAGATCTGTAGTTCCTCCAGAGACTGGCTGCCCCTCCTTCAGCTGAGGAGTTTTTGGAAAAGACAGGCTCCAGGGCCTCGCTCCCAGAGGCACTGGCTGGGAACCAGAAAGAGCACCTCAGGGGACTGGGATTCACAGCTGGTTTCAGGCCCAAGGACTCCATCTCTAGTAAACTGCATGTGGTCTAAGGCCACGTCTGTCTTCTCACGTCTTTTTGTTTCCCTGTGCCTGAGGTGGCTAGTAGGCTCTCAAGAAATACTGTTTGAATGACAAAATACGTAAAATCTCAACCGGCAATTGCACTGGCTCACCAGTGCGTCCTCGCAGTTGCCCTGAACCAACAGCAGATGGTAGTATTGTATCAGCAATGGCCACCAAATGGGCGTGGGATCACAAAATTCAGGCCTGTTGCAAAGATACCTCGCCCTCCCTTCCACCACGCGCAGCAGGAACTGACACACACTGGGACCCAGTGCTGACCTCTCTCCCCGCAGCTATCAGCTGCTGTGCCCACACCCTGCTGAGGAAGCACGCAGCCGTCCAGGCACCTGTTGTCAGTCTCCTGCCCAGACATTCACACAGAGGTTTCCTACAGCTGCAGGGCCTCCTGGTGCCTCACTCTCAGGCAACCAGAGACCAGGGCCTCTGGCTCTTCAGCCACTATAAACTACCCACCACGTATGTGGGTTCCCGACTCCAGAGGTCAGGCGTCCCCCAATCTTGGGGATGTGAAGCTCTGATGAAGGGCTGACCTGGGGAGCCTGAGGCCAGGGCTCTAACAGGAACCTGAGGAAAGAGCTCACCTCTGGGAGAAAGACCGATCCCTAAATCGAAGTCTCTGTGCCTCGATAGGACACAGGCAGTAGGACTGTAACCGTCCAGGGCCTCCAGCCCTGATGAGAGCCAGGAGCAGCCCAAACAACCCCCACTCAGGAATAAGCACTGGGCAGCAGGGCTGAGACAGCAGCGTGGCCTCCAACAGCAGCTCCGTCCACGCAGTGAGCCTGAGGTTTTGCAGGCAGCTTTGTGCTCGTGGCTCCACACACTGCTGTCCTTCTGCACTTTCTGCCTGGGATGTTCCTAGAAGCAGCCACACAGCTCAGTAGGTGCTGCTCCACTCCCGCTGAGCTGTCCCTTTGCACTTGTTCTCACACCTCAAGTCACAAAGAGAATTTCTAAGACGTATAAAGAAACTACCAAGGCTCTATAAACCAAAATTACTGAAAGAACTATATGGGGAGAGAAGAACTATGCACTTTGTGAATTGAATGGGCCCCAAGGGAACATTCGCTGCAACTCACTCACTTCATGTCTCAGGAATCAGAGGCCAGAAAGGAGGAAGAGATTTGCCCAAGGTCACATGGCGAGTTCCAGCAGACTGGGAGTTAAGGGCCTGGCCTCTGGACCTCCATGCATTTGCTGCATATTCAGGAAGTGCCAACCTGCTGGGATTGGCAAGGACAAGCTTCCTAAAAACTGCATTGTGAACACAATGCTTCTTAAGTGGAGACGTAACAGCTTTTTCTTTTCCAACCAGTGAACACACAAAGGTTCTTGAAAAATATTAAGACAGCATAATTTTTAAGAAATGGTGAGGAAGTGGTCATGAATTTAGTACTATAAAATGAGATCACAACTCAATAGTCAAAGATACAAAAAAGGAGAAAGAACTAGTATTGTGGGGGAAATTCCCACTTGTGGCTTCCCTTCCCAGAAGTCACACGGCCTTCCCGCTGGGCCCAGGTTGGTCATCAGTCACGGTTCCCCACAGGAGCCAGAACACACAGCCAATGCCCAGTCTCTAGTGCCCCTCGGACCCATTCCTGTGGGCCTCCAGATGATGGGGAAACAAGGCAGAGAAGGGGCTGTGGCTCCACCTCCTGGAAAAGTCCCAAAGGACCACACGGTGCCTCTTG
Organism: Craseonycteris thonglongyai; assembly: GCA_004027555.1. Classification (NCBI taxonomy): domain Eukaryota; kingdom Metazoa; phylum Chordata; class Mammalia; order Chiroptera; family Craseonycteridae; genus Craseonycteris; species Craseonycteris thonglongyai. Next base: position 11,877 of record PVKE010007416.1, on the reverse strand, counting down.
TTCCACAGGAAGTGGGAGTGGGCTACATTTGGGAAGTCATTCTCCTCCCATGTGGGGGAGGGGATGAAGTGGGGGATGTGATGGGGAGATATAAATACATCTCTAAATATGAGCACTTTTAATTCCCAAGACAGAAACTCTAAACAGGCAAGCTTTAGCTTTTCCACTGAAGACTGGGACAGCCATGCTTGTCCTCGTACTCCATAAGGATGAGGCTCCAATAATTTGGGAGTCAAAAAAACTAACTCTGAAGTGAGACAGACCTGAGTGGGAATCCTGACCCTGCCAGATACTAATGCTATAACCTTAGGCAAATTATTCAACCCCCAGTCAACTTACTTTCTAACTCTGTTAAGTGGAATTAATATTGTATCTACCTTTTAGGGCTATGATGAGGATTCAATAAATTCAGGCATAGAAGGTACTTTCTTAGGACAGCATCTGGCATATAGCAAGCCTTCACTTTCAAGAGATGTAGGGGAAGCCAGGATGGCTCAGTGGGTTAAGCACTCACTTTGCAGCCCCAGGGACCGAGGATCGAATCCTGGCCCCGGCCCGTGAGGACCCATGTGCTGAACTGGGGAGTGTCCCCAGTTCGGTTCTCACCAGGGTGAGACCCCAGCCCAGTTCCTGCCCTGTGCAACCCCACGCCCACCTGTGGAATGAAACTATGTGGAAAAACCAATGATGTGCAACTATGGAGACTGTTCTAGGCCCCCTCCCTTCACTTTGTCCTTGTCTCTGTATCTGTATCTCTCTCTCTCTCTCTCTCTCTCTCTCTCTGTCAAAAACAATAAAAATAAATCTTTTAAAAAAAAAGAGAGAGATGTAGACACCTCTACAGAAACAAAAGGGATGATGATGAAGAGAATATTGTAATATCTCATCTGCTTTCTAGCAAAGTAACCTCAGGGAAAGGTAAACTATAAGTGCCTGTGTTGAGCTACACAGGTGCAGGAGGATTACAAGGAAAGAAGAGGGAGGGGGGAAAGGCAGAATGTTAACTTGCTGGTCTCTAGCCCACCTGTGAGCGGATCGGACAGAGCCTGCTCCCTGAGCACCCTGCTCCATACCTGCGCCGCTACGGCGGGTGCTCATGTCCGCCACGTATGTCCACTCGTTGGTTGCTGGGTTGTACTGCTCCACGGTGCTCAGGCACTGGCGGGAAGCCCCATCATAACCCCCAACAGCATACAGTTTCCCTGGAACAGACAAAATGACTGAGGGTGGTGCCAGGGACACTGGCATGGAACTGGAGCACATGGGGGCACCCTCACCTCCATCAGAGTTCTGGGCCCCCTCCCTCCAGGGGGACCACCAACTTACTCCCCAACCAAGATAAGCATCCTTCACCTCTCAGCCTTCTATCCCCTCTGATGTCCTGTGCTACTTGAAGCAGTACTGAACCTCTTTCTAAACTAGCATCTCCAACATGCAGTGCAAAGCTGTGGCCCACAACACTAGGGCTCAGAATATTCTTGGTAGTGAACTATGTTAGAGCTTTCCAGAACAAGGCATCGAGAGATGGAAAGCTAGAGGGACCCTGCTACAGGCAGGTAGGTGAACTTTCTGGCCAAAAGCTCACAGTAACAGGCAAGATATAGAGAAATATTCTTCAGCAAGAACACAAACCCTGTCGTAGCCATGATCTGTGCTCCACGACTCGGGCAGGCGGGGCGTACGAATGGAGGGCCTGTGTGCACTCTGGGCTGGCATGGCTGCAGTTTATCTGCAGAGTCCCCTGTGATCTCTGAGCCATGCAAGAGCCCTGAAGCACCATCACTTATTAATATTTCTAAAGTGAAAATACCATAAACTGGTATCTAAGAGCATTTTTTCTGCTTGGGCCTGGAGGTAAAGTTGGGCAAGTGGGTAAGAAATTGGTATTTGAGTTCTCCCACAACAGGAATTCAGACATTTTGGGTTTAACATGCAGTATGAGGCTCGTGTGTGTGTGTGTGTGTGTCTGTCTGTCCGGGGTGGGGGGGGGGGTCCT
>PVKE010007415.1:6169-50897 GCA_004027555.1 Craseonycteris thonglongyai | reverse complement strand
AAGTTTCAACGCTTTGTGGTCTGAGAATACACTTGGTATGATTTGGATGCCCTTAAATTTGGTGAGGTTGGATTTCAGTCCCAGGGTATGGTCTATCCTTGAAAATGTTCCATGTGCACTAGAGTAAAATGTATAGCCCTTTGTTGTAGGATGGAATGACCTGTAAATGTCAATTATGTCCATTTCCTGCAATGTATCACGTAAAGCTGCAATTTCCTTATTTATTTTCTGCTTGGATGATCTGTCCAATGTCGTCAGGAGGGTGTTTAGATCCCCTACTACAATTGTATTTTTGTCAAATTCTCCTTTTAGTTCTGTTAGTAGTTGCTTTATAAATTTTGGTGCTTCCTGATTGGGGGCATATATATTGATGAGTGTCATGTTTTCTTGGTATATTGTCCCTTTTATCAAGATGTAATGACCATCTTTATGTCTTATTATTTTTTTTATCCTAATGTCTTTTTCATCAGAAATCAGTATGGCCACTCCAGCTTTTCTCTGACTGCCATTTGCCTGGAGTATTGTTTTCCATCCTTTTACCCTGAGTCTATGTTTGTCCCTGTGGCTGAGGTGTGTCTCTTGTAGGCAGCATATGGTGGGATTTTGTTTTTCAATCCAGTCTGCTACCCTGTGCCTCTTTATTGGTGAATTCAGTCCATTTACATTCAGGGTGATGATTAATATATGAGAATATCCTATATCCATTTCTTTTTATTTTTTTGTTGTCCCAACTTTCCTTTTTATTTTTTTGTTGTCCCAACTTTTCTCCATTTATTTTGATTTCTTGATTCAGGTCGAATAGCCTCCTTCAGTATTTCTTGGAGTGCCAGTTTTGAGCTGGAGAATTCCCTCAGCTTCGTTATATCTGAAAAGGCCTTAATTCTTCCTTCATATATAAAGGTTAATTTTGCTGGATAGTTAATTCTTGGCTGGAAATTTCTCTCTTTTAATATTTTGAAGATTCGGGTCCACTCCCTCCTGGCTTGCAGAGTTTCAGCTGAGAAGTCTGGTGACAGCCTGATAGGTTTTCCTTTGAAAGTTATACTTTGCTTTTCCCTGGCAGTCTTGAGGATTCTTTGTCTTTGGTTTTTGTCATCTTCAGAACAATGTGCCTTGGAGAAGATCTGCTAGGGTCTAGGTCAGGGGTGGCGAACCCTTTGGCGATTGAGTGCCAAAGTTTATGAAATTAGAGTATACTCACTTGATTCGTGTGCGAACCCATCGAGTGAGATAGAGGTATCAATTATTTTTATGTCTATAAGAGGCATAAGATGTTTTTATAACAAAAAAACAATAATTCCACGTGCCGAAATAATTGCTCCGCGTGCCACTTTGGGCACGCGTCCCATAGGTTCGCCACGCCCGGTCTAGGTAGTTAGGGCTCCTGATTTCCTCTTGAATTTGGGGTTGTACTTCTTTCCACAGGTTAGGAAAATTTTCATCCACTATTTGTGTTAGTAGACTCTGAGAAGATTTCATCTTGCTTCCTTCCGGTACCCCTATTATTCCAATATTGTTCTTTCTGATGGAGTCAGAGAGTCCTTGTAGGGCTCTTTCATTTCTCTTGATTCTCATTTCCCTTTCTTCTTCCCTCTGTGACATTTCCATGTTTCTATCTTCAATTTCATTCATCCTTTCCTCTAGCTGGTCAGCCCTGTTTCCTATGCTAGTCAGTTCTTTTTTCAGCTCTCCCATGATGCCTTTCATTTCAAGGAGTTCCTTTTGGTTCTGCTCTAGCTTTTCAATTTTGTTGGTAAAGTATTCATTTTCCTCAGAAAATTTCTTGTTGAGGTCATTTAACTGTGTCTGGGTACTTTTCCAGCATTGAGTGAGCTCTCTGAGTGTCTTGAGTATTGCAGCCCTGAGTTCTGTTTCACTTAGATTTGACTCCAAGTGTGCAAGCTCCTTTATTAAAGAATGCCCCTGATCTTCTGGAAAGGCTTTGGATTCTGAGGTGTACATTGTGTTTGATGTGGTTCTATTTCCTTTACTCATGGGTATGTTTTCCCTCTGGGGGTTTGCCTATCAGATGGGCTTCTCTTTATTTTTTCTTTTGGGCTCAGTTGTAGGAGGAGGAGATTTTGGGAGAGGGTTGGGGGAAGTAGACAGCTTCTGTGCCCTGGGGCACTTCAGGTTGCTATCTTAGCTGTTAGAAAGCAGGGTAGTGAGGGTGTGGCTGGGGGTGGGGGCCTGAGACACAATAGCAGATTCCTCTTTCAGCAGGGGGGCTGGTGGTTCAGTGCGGGTGGGGTACAGGAGCTCAGGTCTTTCTCCCCTCTGCTTGGCTGCTTTTCATTTAATCATGTTTGTGAGCCGCGCCCACAGGGCAGTGGCGCAGATGAGCTGGGGCTTGGCAGAGGCCCGGTGAGCCACATGGGAAGGGGCGCAGCCACGGCCCAGTCAACGGTGCACCCTAAGCCCAGTCACGTGCGCGGGCGGCAGCGCTGTGATGTCCCAGCTGGCAGCCGGTCATGGACTCAGGTGGCGGTGCTGCGGCCCGGTCGGCTGCCCAATTGTGCCCACGGGCGGCAGCACCATGGCAGCCAAGTGGGCGGGGCACCAAAAGCCGGTCTCATGCGCAGGCAGCAGCACCGTGGTGGCCCGGTGGGCGGGGCGCCAAAAGCCCTGTGTGCACAGGCCGCAGCTCCGCCGGCAGCCGCTCTATGCCTGTGGCTCTGTTGAGACCTCTGGACTCACTTTAAGAATGTCTAATGCAGCCGCGGCCCTCACTCCAAGAGCCCTGTCCTCAGAAGGCGCTCCCTCACAGTCAGTCTCCTCCGTAAATCAGGGGTGTCAATCTGTTGTGGGCTGATTCCCTGCTCTCACCCCGCCTGCCGGGAAGTGCAGCCGCCCTGCTCCACAGTCCCTGTTCCACTTTAGGCTCCATGATCTGATTAGGGCACCGCATGCTGTCCCTTGAGTTTGGATGTTACATTGTCCACAGTCTTGTGGGGCTTCCGCGCTCCCTAGGTCTCAGCTTCCAGCCCGCCCTCGATCCAGCTCCACTTTGACCGTAGTCCCCCAAACCCCCTTTATTTTTGCCAGCCCCGGGCCTGCGCTCCGCGTCCCTGTCCCTGAACCGCTGCTTCCCTTTCCTCTCCCACTCTCCTCTTTTTCCTCTAACCTTTGGGTGTTGTTCTGTGTTGTGTGGTTCTCTTAGTTGAGTGTGCTTCTCAGGGTTTCCCCTGTGGATTCCCCTTTGCTCATAAGTCCCTTTCCAGGCAGTTATTGGGGTGCTCCTCTCATGTCGCCATCTTTTCTTCCCCAGTGTACAATTCTTTTGGCTAACAATATTAGACAGGATGGATCCAAACCCTTGCTTAGTACCACAGCCATTTTCTAACAAGAATGTAAATGTAAAAATCAATTACCTGAAAACTTCAGACGATGTTCTTAGAGGACATGAAATCTTTCAGAAAGGAAGAGGCACACTAAATTCTAACAAATGGGACATGGGAAGTTTCATCAGAGAGGAATTAGCAACTGCCTCAGAATCACAGTGTGGCATTGTTACTTGGATGATGTTAAACATGGGTAGATGACACAGTATACAAAGGCTGTTCTGAATTAGAAAAGCTACTGACTATGCTAAACCACATACAATATACTGACCACTAGTACTCAAGGGATTGTGGTGAAATATCCAGCAAGCCAACTGGGCCAGAATTAGATCTCAGAATATTTACAAAGTAAACAGTCATCAATGGCTTTGTTTCTGCATACCCAGTTACTCAAATGTGCTTTCTTCCAACTTCTTTGAATTAAAAAACAACAACAACAACAAAAACACAATTTAATGTTAGATAATATCTTGGATAGGCATGCACAGAGATAATAATTCTCACAATTTCATTCCACAGTAAGAGGTATGAATCTTAAGTAGCCAGTGCTTTAGGGAGTCAACAGCAATGAAGACACAAATCTTTCCATGTTGCCCCTTAAAGGGGTGCCATTAAGGCAGGTTTAATAACGTTCCTTTTCTAAGTATTTCTGCTTACCTCAATTCCTTAATCCTACCAAAAACAAACATTCTTAAAGAATCAGGACATTCAGGTTCAGTACTTGGCAACACTGGGTACCCATGTCTAATGAGTCTTTCCATCATCAGAAAGAGAGGAATAACTAATCTGTTACAAGATTCTCTCCACTGTAAATAAAGAGCTTAGGGTTTCTGCAATATTAAGCACTAGACGTCACATTCTTTTATAAAATAATCAGGATAAAAATAATACAGATTTTAGTGTATGTATTCCTGTTTCCTTGAAGACTGAACTCTAGTCATTTCATAAAAATAGTTCTCAAAGGGATACTTCATAATCTTCCTTAGCAATACATTCACTTATTTAAAGGAGGAACAGAGGCTGAATAAAGTGTTGAATAAATTGCTCAAAATCAATGCATAGATGGAATCCTAAATGGCACAAACCACAAGAAATGCCATTTTAACATTTGGAAAGGGAAGCAGAAAAAAAAAAATGCATCAGCTCTTAATAGAGAATGAAAGCACTGAGTCTGTCCCACGGCTGGATCACTACAGAGATGGGAACAGAAGGTGAAACCCAGACTTTGGTTTCCTTTTCGTCCTTACTGCTTTAAAGAGCAATTTCCCAACCAGTATTCTATAATGTTCACAGATGCTCTGCTGGAAAAGGGTGCCCCTGGCCCCCATGGCTGAGTGAGACAGTTAATTAAATAGGTCTCTCTGCTGCTGGACTTGTCAGAGTATTGGAATGTGAATGCAGATTCTGTATCACCCACAGAAGAAGAAGGAATGCACCATTACCCTGCCTTTTGCTCCTGCTTCTAACACCCAGGGAAGACCTGTTAACCCTTCCTGAAACAGCAAAGAACACACTCCTACCTACCAGAACAGAAAGCAAAACCCTGACGTCTGCTTGCCCTCAAATTCCCACCAGTCCATCTACTTCCTCATCTATACAATTTAAATTCTACTTTAGGTTACTTATCCTCAAGGAACTATTAGACAGTAATGGTTTAGTACACATACAATGCTTGAATGAAAGAAAGAAATCCCCTCTTTGACTGTATTGCCCACACCTTTTCCATAGTATGTCAAACTTACTGCATAAAGACTGAGACTCAATTTTAACATTTCAAGATTTCTGGGGTTTTTTGTTTTTGTTTTCTGGCAGATGACATAAATATAGTACAATGATAATTATGCTATTCTGCTCCGAGAACTGGACTCAACCATCTATTGATTTCTCTCCTCACCCCCGAACACAGAGACACAATTTCATAATAAAACAGCTCAGAAACAAAAAAGCAGCACAATCAGTCACTCCAGCAGCTTCTCTTTATACAACCTGCAGCTTAAGGTCAAGAGCATTAAAATAAGTGATGATCTGAAACGTGCATCATGGAACTGAGCTATCTGTCAATATGCCTGATGAGGAGAAGGTGAGAGTCCATGTCCGTCGGCCAGAATGACTGCTGCTCATCCCCCTCTGGGGCAATAAGCCCCAGAAAATGAGTATTACCAAGCAGTTATGGTAACTAAATCATGGCTGGTTCCATAAAACACAAGCTTTCCATCACAGGGACTGTGTTTAAAATGCAACATGAGTCAGGGTCTCTGTCCCAAATGAGGCAACAGAGGTCAACTCCACTGAGAACGAATGCCACCTGAGCAGAGGAGCAGCCATACTCCACGCAAGGCCAGCACTCCAGGCCAAAGGCCTTCACCCATTAACTTCCAACCCTGCAGCGTCACAATGGAGAGGACGACCTTCTCCACCTGACTTTCCCAGGAAATGAGTGCTTTCCACAAATAAAAACAAACCATATAAACAAAGGTCACAAGAACCGCAGCTGAAAGCAAAACCCCCCAGTTAGAACTGGGGTCTCACATCGTCAGCACCCACAAAACAGCATTTCAGAGTGAGACTCTGGAGTCAGAGATTGGATTTGACCTCAGTCCTGACTACCTAGGTGCCCTGGAGAAAGCATCCTCTTTTCCCTTAAGCCTGTCTGTACCAAAAAAAGTTATAATTGTGGAATTGTGTAGCAGTTAAGTGTATGAACACTGGCAGTCAACAGCCTGGATTGTAAACCTTGGTCAGTGGCTAGCTAGCTAGCTGCAAGACTTCAAACAAGTTGCTCGACCTCTCTAAGCCTCACTGTCTTCAACAGTAAAATAAAGATAGTGCTATCTACCCCTGGCAATAGTTGTGAAGAGTAAATAAGACCTGGCTGGAACATAGTAGGAACATGATACGTGTTAGCTATTGCCAGTCACCTGATGGCGGGAGCTATTCCTACCCATGGCAAGCAGTATGATGGTCTCCTAAACATGCCACATCGTAATCCCTGGAACCCATGAATGTTTTTCCTTACAAGCTAAAAGGGACTCTAGATGTGATAAAGAAAAGGATCTTGAGATGGTGTGATTATCCTTACAAGGGAAAGAGGGAGGCAGGAGAGTCAGAGATGGACAAGACATGCAGAGGAGAGAGAGAGATTTGAAGATGACACACCACTAACTTTGAAGATGGAGCTCATGGACCAAGGGCTGTGTGCACAGCCTCTAGACGCCAGAAAGGCAACAAAACTGATTCTCCCCTACAGACTCCAGAAGGAACACTGCCCAACTGACACCTTGATTTTGGGACTTCTGACCTCCAGAACAGTACTGACTTTATCTATTTCATTTATAACTGTAGCAAATTTATTATGTTGGGTTAAGCTACTACATTGGTGGTAATTTGTTACAGCAGCAATTGGATACTAATACACTACCTTATTGAGATATTAAACAGAAAAGTATGTGAAAATGCATTGTACATAGTAGGATAAATGAGAGCTCTAAATTATTTGACAGATGCCAGTGACTAGGGAGACTTCATGCCACTCGGAAAAAACAGTCACCTAGATTCCATTGCAGCTCATGTCCATTACCTGTAGCAACCTGCATGCCTCCTACCACATATCAGTTTCAGATAGATACGATCCTCAGCCAGATAATTGCCCTTGAACTACTCCAGATAATGAACCAGAAAAGAAGATACCATCAACCAAGAGCAGCTGAATTCTGAAGAGGAGCAGTCCTAGACAGGAATATCATTAGCCCAAGGTAGTCTTGTAACTAAAATCAGAAAAAGAAAAAACAGTGCTTTGAAAAGAAATAACAAAAAGCATGTCTACTTGCCCCAGGGTAGGTCTAAGACCACTGAGCCTATAAATCAGTAGTGTCCAAACTTGAGCTTCCCTGGGCCACAGTGGAAGAATTGTCTTGGGCCATACACAAAATATGCTAATTCTAACAACAGCTAATGAGCTTTAATAAAAAAGCCACCAAAAAATCTCATAAGGCTTTAAGAATTCGAAACCCGTCCTGGGCCACAGGTTGGACCTGCCCACTATAGATCTTCTCTGATGGCCTCCATGATGAGGAACCTCTAGATGACTGAGAAAGGCTGATACACAAAAATTCAAGAGCCCGCCCCAGTCAATAATGAGGGAAAACACAAAACCAGGAGGTTGTAACAGACAGTTTCTCCTCTCTCCTGTTCCAGCTAATGTCCAGTGATGACAGAGGATTACAATTGCTCTTGGCAGCTTGTCTGCCAGTGTATCAGTGATGTGGGAGGGGGTGTTGACTTCTTTCCACTCCCTCGGCAAGGAGCTTAGGTTCCTGCTGCCTGGGTGTTACAGAACTACAACAGTGAAGGCTTCAATAGAGAGAACTAAACAGACACAGTGATTAGGGTGATGTTAGGTACAACACTGCCAAATCACGTGCAGCAAGATGGATGGGACATCTGCAATAAGGAGACTGGGAAGGGAAAAGAATACAGCAGAGAAACAAGGGGACAGAGAACAAATGATAGAATCAACTGATTCCACACACTGGGAAAATGCACAGGCAGGTCCGAGCTGCCACTTTCGGTGTGCCTTCATCTATCTCCCCTAAACAGCCTCATTTTTACACTGTGTACAACCTAGAATGTTCTTTTTGATGATTATGGAGGGGCAGGGAACAACCTGATCAATTTTGTGGGCACACAGAAGAATTTCTGATTTAATTATCTATTTTTAAAGGCAATATCTATGTTTCCACCCCTAAATTTATATTCTGCAGGCTCAGGTGTTTCAAACAATAAATGGTAATAAAGTTAGAAGAAATAAAATTCACCCAAGCTCCAACTCCAAAATATGAGTTAGAAAAAGGAAAGGCACAAACAAGAAGATGAAGACCAAAGGAAAGCCTATCACCTTAAGTCAGATTACAATTTTTTTTGCCTGCTAGGACTTGCATTTGCCTGATATCTGCTGGACACAAAGATGATGTGGCATGGTATTACAGCTGAGGGCAAATGATGGGTGAAACACACTCATGGAATGTACAAGTTTTCAAACTGTGCTCCAGAGATCCTTAGAGATTCTGCCTGGGGTGTGTGTTGAAGGGTGGGTGGGGAACTGGAATCTTGCCCCCATCCATTCTTCAAGCTGAACCTGCCTTTCATTTTGCATTTTGGGCTTCTTGAAGACATAAAGTGTTTTAAAACTTCTACTCTCATCCAACCATCTCATTCTACCAACAAACATGAAGAACCGAAGAGAGAGCAACCAGTTCACTGAGGACAATCGTCTTCACGCCTGATGACTCATGATCATTTTGAAACACCGCCCCAAAGCATCAGAGACATCACAGATCTGCCTGAGGGCCTGCATTCTTAGGTGGTACAGCCAGTCCCAGAATATGTTTTGCTAGATTCTTCCTGGTACATAGTACTCTTCCCTTGTTAGATGTAATAGAAAATGTATTATTTGCTTTTTGTTATTTGTTTCATCAACAAAGGAAAGCATATCACTATAACCTAATAACATGCATGGAAAAAAATTTAAACATTCACTGGATATTTTTCCTTTATTTTATACCACACTGATTCTTTGCCTTGGATATTAAACATCACAGAGCCTGTTTGTATGTTCCTTTTGAAAAGTTACATTGGACTACTGGGTTTTTTTTGTTTGTTTGTTTTCAGTAAAATTACGACTTAAATTAAGGTGTAAACATTGTCTGGAAATGACCAGAGGACATGAAAATTTCTAGTATCAATAAGGTCCTTATTTCTAGATTTTCACTTCTAGATTTTCACTCTACTTATTTCTGAGTCATGTAAATAGTAACACAAAAAAAACATAAAGAGGAATGCAAAATCTAGGTTCATTTTTAAAATGAAATGTAAGATTTCAGAGCAATTTCCAACCTTCACTGTGAACCTCAAGGCTTGTCTTTATGGTCTTCTTCCATCTCTAGGAGTACTGCAAGTCGGTAAATGTCAGTGTAGGTGTTCCATGACAATGCTTTATGGCTGACACCCCTGACCTGCCACAATAGTCACCATCATTGCTTTTCAGAGTACAACCTGGTTTGTTTATAGTACCTTCCTTATTTTGCGCCTCTCTGTAAAGAGCTCTGCCTTTTCCCCTCAACCCTAATGACCAACTTCAATTTGGACCATTAGCATCCAATAGGACTTCTTGCTAGCTAGGGGAAAGAGAGACTTCTGCAACTCACTCAAAATGAAACAGCCTATTGCCCTAGAAATGCTGACCCAGCCAGGATACCTCAGCATGCCATATCTAGAGGCCTGCCCAGAAAATCCAAATGCAGGGAGACACATACAAGGATCATGACAAGCCTCTCATCAATATACTCCCAATACTGTATGTTCCCAGGTTCCCAGCAATATGCTAAACTGTTGACTTGAGAAAATCTTGTCATCTTTGCTGTTTTCTTTTTTTTTTTTAATTTTAAAGATTTATTTTTATTGATATTTGACGGACAGAGAGAGATAGAGAGAAGGGGGAGGCCCCAGAGCAGTCTCCATAGTTGACAGCATTAGTTTTCCATATAGTTTCACTCCACAGGTGGGCGTGGGGCTGTGCAGGGCAGGAACTGGGCCAGGGGCTCCCACATAGGCCCTGGCAAGAACTGAACTGGGGGCACACCCCAGTTCTCTGCTGTTTTCTTAATGCTCAGGTGAAACCTTTCTGGTGACAGAAGAAAAACTGAATAGAAGCAGGCAATAAACAATGGAACAGCGATGAGAAAAGCTATAGCGTATCTTCAATAGTTGCTAGATTGAAACAATATGCTATATTTCAACTCTTGCAGCTTTAAAAAATATTTATTGCATGTGCATGGTGTAAGAGATGCCTGAGATATGACTTGCTATTGTAACTGAAGCTATACTATAAGTAGGAAGATGAATAGAATATTTCACCTTGGCGATTGTATTACTTTTGAATTTCCTAGCTTAAATTCAGAGATCTGGAAGGAAACAGACCTGCATTCCTGTCTCTATTCCGACACTAATCTGCTTGTATAAATTTCTTGGCCTCAATGGGCCTCAATGAGGTGAACATATATACTGCTAATCTGATAGAATTGTATAAGGCCTTTTATAATAGAAATATCTAAAGCCATATACATGTATATGGCCTTAAAGAACCACAGGAAGGTTGAATACTCTTTTCTGAAAGGAAACTGTCTTATGACAAACTGACGATGTCACCAAGTAGAAAGGTTGTGCTCTTGGCATCCTGAGCCTTGCAGCACCTGGACGACTTGGAGAGAAAAGGTTAATGCAGAAAGGGAAACATGGAGATTAGGGAATTTAATGGCAGAAACAGGGGAAAGAAATGCCAAACTAATTTCCTTTTCTAAACACAATCAAATGTTTCCATGTTCCTCCTAAAGTAATGAGCAACTAATTCAAAATATACAACTTTAACCTTGTTAGAATGGTTTACTCAAAGGACTATTTCGTTGACGGAAAAGGAAAAAAAACAAAAAAACACATTCTGGGCTGTACACTCATAGAATTATTCCTCCAGAGTCATTTGCTTGGCAGGAAAGCCTGATCTGCTTTATGTAATTAGCTGATTAAAAGAGGTATTTGATTGAACCCTAGCTATACAAAGCAATCCTGAGCTGATTGAAGGACACATTCAAACCCTTCAATTGACAGTGTTTGTGTTGGGGATAATATATTTTTACTCAAGGAGGAGATAAATGTTCCTATTTAAACAATTCAACACCTATAATAAGGTATTTATTCATTCCAGAGGCAGATTATATTAGTCCCTTTTGAGAATGAAATAACATGATGGTACTTTAATTCACTCCTGAGAAAAATGAGCAAATTATTCACAATGATCATGTACAGTGAAAACGGAAACAAAGAATATCATATGTGATACAGTTATGACGCACAGAAGGCAGAAACCACCACTACTGATTTTGCAGAAGCCTGTGTCAAAAGTGAGACACAGAACACATGTAGAAAAGTAAAAAGTTCATTCCATTCATGCCTACCTAATAAAAAAAAAAACAACAGAGGATGTTTTTTCCTAAATAACCCCTCCACCTGCCATTACTGATTTTAAAATATGTATAGCTTCCCAGTGTTGCTGGACTCTCCCTAAAGTTCTAATATGGTTAAGAATACCCAGAAATGACAAGTAATAGAATCCCTGCCCCACTGCCTTATCAACTGTATGCCTTTCTTAATTATAGATATCAATTTAAAAGTCTAGACATTAGTAAAATTGTTCTAATTGCACTCTACCACTAACCATTTTTTGTGAATTCAAATACACTACTGAACTTTAGTCCAAGACTCAGTTTAGTTAACTGTTAATGAGGGGTGAATGCATGCACTGTGTACTTTCCAAACTCAAAACTATCATATGTTGAAGTACTTCAGAAAAAAGCAAAAGAACTCTGTAAATTCAATGATGCAATAAATACCAAAATAGGTCTTTCCCATTAACATCAAGCTGCATTAGAAACAGTAAAATATCCTTTTTTAGTCTTCATTGAGATTTTCTCTAAACTAATTTGTAGAAAGAAGAAGTGATTTATTGTATCTCATGCCCTTTAAATGCTACCAGATTTTAACTGGTTTTAACTAGAGTAGAAAGTAGAATTTGAGCACTTTCACTCACCAGGCAGGCCTTAGGGATTCTACCTTTCAGAGATGGTCTGTCTAACCTTTGCCACAGGCTATGTTAATTTACCCCGCCCCCACCCAGCTGCCACAACTAGCAATCTCAGAGACTTGTCCTCAGTCAAATCAGTCAGGGCCTCCTGCAGAATTGGGAGGGGGAGTCAAACACATGGTGATGGAAAATGAGTGGTGAGCACATAATGCAATGCATAGACAATGTAATGTAGAATTGTACACCTGGAAACAATGTAATTGATATCAATTAATGTCACCCCAATAAATTTAACAGAAACAAAAATGTGAACTGGCAGTGAATGAATCTGGTTTAAAGTCAGATAAACTTACAAAAAAAAAAAAAAAAAAGGCAATTGGCTGGAATAGCATGTAACTGCACCTCCTCGTACATAAAAGCTAATCAACCAACAGTAGATTGTTAGAATTTTACCAGTTGGCTTGATCATTTCAAAGCTTCAAAGCCTCCCGCTCTAGCATATAACTTCGAACTGTGTTTCCACTAGAAACAGAGCCCGGCAGTTCAATTCTTTTTTTTTTTTTTTTAATGTTTATTTATTTATTTATTTATTTATTTACTTACTTACTTACTTACTTACTTACTTTTGACAGAGACAGAGAGAGAACTGAACTGGGAGAGCTCCCCAGTTCAGTATATGGGTCCGCACGGGCCAGGGCCAGGATTCGATCCCTGGTCCCCGACGCTGCAAAGTGAGTGCTTAACCCTCTGAGCCATCCCGGCTTTCCCCAGTTCAATTCTTTATCCCCCTCCATTTCATCCTCTGCAGTCCAGCAAAGCTTCAATACCTGCACAAAAGCATACTTTACACTCCTTGGCTGCACACACCAAAGAAATAAAAATCCGTATAACTAGGATTCTGACCATAAAGCCATTCCCCACATGGTATTCCCATCGTGTTCAAAGACGAAAGCACATGTGGAGACTGAAATGTAAATGGCCTTATTTATTTGCTGAGCATGGCAGGAGGAAAAATAAAATGTATTACTACAACCCTCACAATTAGAACTCAGTCAATTTATTGTCCACTGCCTCTGTGCTGAATTTCAGTGTATCCTTCCAATCACACACACACACACACTGAACATGAGGCATACAACACAAATTCTATTACACTGAAAGCAGCAAAGACATATACCGGTAATGAAATCTTTTTCTGTCTACAAGGTCATCTTTCTAATTCATGGACTTCATTTAATCCCGAGGTCCAATTCGATGTGTTCTCCTTTACAAATAAATCCATACTGTGCAGGTTCCTAACAAGAGCCCTCAGAGGGAGTTCAGAATGCAAATGAGAACACCAACCACAGCATGGCCACTGATAAACTGCTCCTTTTGGGTAAGTAACACACAATAGGAGCATTTTTCTAATACAAATATCTTTCAGAGGGCAGTAAAGTGCTTTATCAAAAATTAAACAGTAACGCGAAACAAAAAATGAAACTAATAATCTGTGCTAGAGGTTAATTTTGTGGGGTTCTGATCTGTAATTTACCATCCACTTCTTTTACATCAATAGCACTAAAAATATCTCTAGATGGGCTTCCTTCAGTGCCCATGATTCATACGATCAGAAGAGTAAAAGTTATTTATCGTGAAGTCTGTACCACCTCTCAGCCAAAAGAACCCAAGTCTGGCTTCACCTTTGTATTACAATTGACAAATTCCATGAGAAGTTGCTAACATTTTAAAGTCCTGCTATTTAGACTAATCTGATAACAGAAAATTTCAATATTAATAGGAAAATCACTGAATTAAAGACAAAAAAAAAAAAGCCATCATGGTTACTACCTTAACAGGAAGATAACTCTAAACACTTTTCTTAATAGCAAAGAAAACCATTATCAATTAATAAAACCATAGATTTGCTATGAACTATCAGTCTATCTATCCATCTTATAAAATACTGACTTTTTTACTAACAGAAAGACCAATCTTGGTATACAAAAGTTCTCATATTGTTAGAACATTTTTGTGAAATGCTCTGTACTCACTAATACATACTTTTTACCAGTTGAAGCACTAAAAATGTATCTCATTCTTCTCTGATTTTTTTTATTCCATTAGGGGGTTACTACCAGCTGAACTATAATATCTAAGTATGAATATGTATGGTATGTGAAGAATTTCTAAATGAATATTCACACACAGATTTTTGGTTATCCACATTTCACTGATAATTATTTGACCGTACAATTACAAGGCCAGCAGAAGCCAGAGCAAAACTTCACCCACCCGGATGCCCCAGACTTCAGTTTACATTACTCCGGACCAGCTGAGTGATGGCAAGGAAAGATCATTCACATTCAGACGCTGTTTTTAGTAGACTGCTTCTGCGATCCATAACTCTACCTTTGCTTATGTTGAGACACAATAATGCTAACTTTGGGGTGGAATTTCAATAGCCTCACACATATTTGGCTAATCCCGGTCAGGGTTCCCCATGTACTGTTTGCTACACTAGCCATTCATTTTAAATTTCTACCACATCACATTTTCTGATTAGCTTTCCTAAGGCAGGTAAATAAGACAATCTCAGGTTTTAAGAAATATTTAAAATTTAGTTATGGCATTTGGCTTTTTTCATGAAGTTAATTTTAAGGACCCTTTCAGTTCCCCCACTGTGAACTTCTTGTGGGACATCTAGTCTCTATTCTCAATAAAATCAAAATCCATAGTCAACATATTCCTGTATACTTATAAGTGTTGTGTTATTGAGCAATGATAGCCTACCTGATTCTCACATCAGTTCTGAGGCAGGTGCTATCATCATTCTCACTTTGCAGATAAAGACACTGAGATTTGGAGAAGTTACATAGTTTGTCCACACACAGACGATAAGAAGCATTCTCACATTGTGAAGACTCAGCCCTTAGCTGACACATGCTACTGCCTCTGCATTAAAAAATTATCTACTAAAATGTTATCATCTTGGTAGCTGCTCTCAAATGGAATTATATATATGGCAACCCTGTTTAACATTCTTCAATGATCACTGCTACCTCCAGAGTAAAATACAAACTCCTCATTCTAGAACTGATCGTTTCTTGGGGGCCTGCCCTTCCAGCTTCAGCGTGCCATACCTGTCTTGTGGACACACTTTTCCTGTGGGGACTGGTTGTTCCCAAACTTTTCACGTTCCTTTATGTCTTTGTACACTTGCATAATCACATCCTGGAACATCCTACTCCATTTGGTCCATCTGGCCGGTTCCCACTCTTCTTTGATGACTCAGTTCAAACATCTCCTTTCAGGGCGTCCTTCTCACGCCCAGCCTCCAGGCAGATGGTCCCTCCCATTTCTGCTCTCCTATGTACCGTCTCCATACACTTAGTTTGGCTACAAAAGTTTCATATTAAAACTCCTTGCCAGCCTCTCACCAGCAATGAGCTCCATAAAAGCAATTACTTAGTCTGTCATTCTCTTTTTTTAATTGTTAAATGTATTAGGGTTACATTGGTCAGTAAAAAATTAAATAGGTTCCAGATATATAATTCTTTCCATCACCATATATTTAGCTCCCCCTCCCTCCTCGCCCACCTCCCTTCCCTCCCTTATTCTCAGGTAACCAGTAAACTACTGACTGTGTCCCTGAGATTTTTTTTTTTCCTTTGTTGCTTTCGGTTTTATATTCCACATATGAGTGAAGTCTTGTGGTCCTTAGATTTTCTTGTCTGTCATTCTTGTCTTTTCACCAAAAGGCATGCTTCAAGGAAAAGCAAAGGAACAAGTAGGTAACAGGCACTAGTGGAACTGAATCACCAACATACCCTACATATAAGCTCTGGAATCCTAGGATTTTATGGCTGTCAAGGCTTAACAACTATGAACGTAAGATTTACAGAGAATAATTTTTTATGGCTTAAAATGAGTTAAAAATAAAGAAACCCTCAACATGGAAATCGCATTGTACAGAAGCTATACCTGACAGCAAAGTTTCCAAAGGAACAAGATATGACATTTGTAGGACACTACACATAGCTCAATACAGCTGGAATGTGAAGTGACGGTGGCCAGACCCAAGAGCAGGCAGGGCCAACCCCTAGAGACCTAAATGCCATGGAACAGACTGAATTTTGCTTGAACAGTTTACCAGCCCACGGCCCAGCAAGAATATCCATGCTCTTTCTCTGCTGTACATATGCTATCCTTCATTGTTCAAACGTCACCTTCATGGTTCAAATACCACTTCCTCCATGAAGCATTCTGCATTTCCCCAATCCAGAAGAAATCTAAAATTCTTTATCTATTCTTCTCAATGGATACTTGTATATGTCTGCAGAACTTGCCACTTTTTCCTTTCTATAAGTCTTACCGTACCTGCTAGACATAAACTCAGTAACAGCAAATTCTACTCCTTCTTTTTCCCCCAACTCACCACCAGCATATAGCCCCGAGCCCAGCATGCTGTTATATAAAGAGAAAGGCACTCTCTAGGTCCTGAAACGATGTTAAATGTATACTTCTACTAAAATTCAGTAAAGTTTATGCATGTTAAAACAAATCTATGATTATGTATTATAGGAATTCCAGGATAAATTTCAAATGAGAAAATTTATCTCCAGAGTTCCCAATATGCTAGATGATCACATAGGCCCTGATCTATATAAAAACTATCTGAAACTTTGCATAAATAGCTATCTCATTATTGACTACATAGACATAAGGTCTCAAAACAGTCACTTATCTAGAGAAAGGTATAAAGTTGTATTTGAATTACAACAACTTTTGTCAAAAGCTAGAAAAAGATTTCAAATGTATCATACTGAAAATGCTGATGAGGAAAAGTATGGTGTTTTGGGCACAGGCAATGTGAATGTTGAGGAAAAACATTTGGATTCACACATTTGATTATAAACTGCAACTCAGTATCTACCAATTTTTCTACAAAATGAAGGAAAGACAGTAACACATCACACACACAGAGGTGCCAGGCAGAATAAGATTCACTCTCTCAGCATTTGAACATCAAAAGAATCAATAGGACAACTGATGTTCCTGAAGATTCAGCTACAGATCAAGGACAGAGCAAGGTATGTGCTCAAAGTTAGCATTCTAATTTCAATCAGAAGTAGTATTATCATTCTGAAATATTTCATTGAAAATGTAACCTTCAAACATGAGTCAGACAACTACAATCATTTCATAATAATGGAATATATTAATACTACAAAGCACAGCATCACAAGAAAACAAATACTGAATTTTTACTGTCAATTGCTGCCCTAGATTCTAAAATATGCTTTGTATTTTGTGAGGTATTTTCTGGGAAACTTTCTGCATTAGACTTTTCCCTGTACGCTACCATGAGAAGTAGCAGAACATGGATATTTCTTCCTCGCTTAAAATTTTAATGTGATTAAATGGTTGACAATGTGGTACATGGATGAGTTCAAGGGTATCCAGCCTTTCTGTGGTGAGGATCCATTCCAGATGTCACCTCTCTTGGAGCTACACTGTGGGAACTTGGCGTTTCAGGGGAGAATTTCCAGCAACTAGAAGGAACAGGCAGTATTTAAACTGCATTCACAAAGTTATCCTGCAGCACTCTCCCAAGCTCCCAAATGCATTAGAAGGAAGGAGAGACAGAAAATAGCTGCTCAATAATAAATACAATCAACAAGAACCATGTGCATTTGAATAGGACTTTATAGAGTTTAATCCTCTTCATATATAGAACCTTAATGTGACTTACAGTAAACCAAGTAGATCCATGGTCAAGTCAGCAAACTTGGCCAGTGCCATCATCAACCAGTATAAGATCCATAGAGGCAATAAAAGTGAACATAAGAAACCAGCCAAGGCTCAAGTACTAGGATGGTAACAACTAAAAGGCTTTCTTCTACCAAACACCGTATGGTCATCCAGTTAAAATACCAAAATTCCTAATTTCTTCTACAGGGCCACAATCCCCAAGTGCAACTCATCATCTGAAAAGATCTGAAAATCCAAAGGTTTTTCATAACTGGACCTGGAGGAAAATAAGATAATAGTCTTTATTGCACTTGCACTGTATTAGTTTTCACAGCTTCTGTAATAAATTATACAAATAAACATTGAAATTAACACAAATGTATTGTCTTACAGTTCTCGAGTTCTAAAGACCAACAGAGGTCTCCCTAAACTAAAATTGAAGTTTCAGCAGGACTGCATCCCTTTCTGCAGGTTCTAGGTGACACCTGCTTCATGGCCTTCTCCAGTTTCTAGAAACCATCACAATTTCTTACCCAGGACCCCCTTCCTCCATTTCAAAGGCAGCAAGGTGGCATCTCTCTGACCCTTTTCCATCATCACATCTCTGATCTCAGCGGGGAAAGGGTCTGTTTTCAAGGACCCCTGTGATTAGATTGGGCCAAACGATCCAAGATCATGTCCCCATCTCAAAACCCTTAAACCTTCATCACAAATGTAAAGTCCCTTTCACTATTAAAGGTGACATTCACAGGTTCTGGGGACTGGGATGTAGACATTATAGGAGGAGGGCATTATTCTGTTTACGATCCCACTTATTTTGAATATACATGAAATTTCTTACAGAAATAGTCATGCATTTGACCAAAAGATGCTGCTTCAGGCCACACTGATGATGTACAGTATGTGTGGCCACACAGACACACACACACACGTACACATTCTATTGGTTTTCTAAAAAATTATATGTATATGTCATTATATATATATATACTAACAAACATATACACATATGTACATACTCTATTTTTTTCTAATATATGAAAAAATCCTAATTCTGAAACATTCTTATCCCTACAGTTTCAGATAAAAGATTGTGACTTGAACCAGAATTTATCCACACTGGTGAGCCTTGCCCTCCTCACCAGTGCCATCTCTGCCCACCCCTTCGAAGGAGTAACTGCTTTACTAGTCAGTCAGAGGAAACAATAATTTGACCTTCAGAATGGGTGGGCAGGGTCACTAGACTTTAAAAAGCACAAAACCAAGGCCCACTTCCTCTCTCTTTCAAATTCGTTTTATATGGGTATTAAGTTAAAATTTGAACCACTCTTGGGACATAACCATTTCTCTCTCTTTTTGATTTCCTTCTTAAGCATATAAAAAGGGGATGCAGTAATAGCTCAGGGGATTGAGCATTCGTCTTTCAGCCCCAGGGTCCGAAGACTGAGCCTCAGCCCACATGGATCCGTATGCTAACCTGATGTGTGGCCCCAGTTTGGTTCTCACCAGGGTGAGCTTCCCATGCAGGAGGCCCCCAGCTTGGTTCCTGCCCTGTGTGGCCCTGTGCCCACCTGTGGGACAAAACTATATCAAAAAAATAATGTACAACTATGGAAACTACTCTGGATTCTCCCCCTTCTATCTTTCTCTCTCTGTCAAAAACATATATATATATATATATATATATATATATATATATATATTTTAAGGGTGTATCAGGACTAAAAATATATGTATTTGGACACAATCCTAAAGTATGTGCTCCAAACCACCTTTTCCCAAAAAGCCCTGCATCAACGGTAACTGGTGCCACCTCAAGCTATTAATAAAGTGGTACTGTGGTTACCGCTTGGCTGCCGTTGCCTTCACGTATCTTCCCTGGGGTCCCTGCACCCAAACAGAGATGATTGCCAGAGTAGAGTCATGTATTTCTGGGATCATAACATACTATCAAACCCCACCTCAGTGCTTACAATATATAATTAGCAAGCACACATATCAGGAAGTTCATTTAAAAGTTAATGAATGCCTTTTTACTCTGGAAGAGAAAAATGTTTCCAAAGTATGATACAGACACTTGCCCCACAGAGAATACCCTGAACAGATATTATTAGTTAGTTGGGGGAAAAAAAGAAAAAGCTATAGGTAATGGCATAATTTCTAATGCAACTTCCTGGGACATGACTGAGAGTTTATCTGCTGTAGGCGGAAAAGCCTTTGTGGTTATTGAAGCCATATATAGGAGACCTTCAAAAGAGCATTAGCATTCATTAACAGGGTAGAACTCAGGATAACTCTCAATTATGGTAACATAGGTCAACCTGATCTTATGCTGAGAGCAGCCTGACCATGATAAATTGTAAAATCTGGTGATAGCAACTAAACATTCTGAAAAATTAAAATTCATATTAAAAATTTAATTAAATACAATCCACCTTCCTCCAGGGCAAGAATCCTGTCTTATTCATTTCTGCAAATTCAATTTTGAAGGCAAATAATGTATCTACAAACTTTATTTATGTTTAACCATAATGTTTACTGCATGGAATAAATTAATGTTATGCCAAATGTGCAAAGCATATAAAACAAGCACACAAGATGGGACGCACTGACACATTACCCAACAAATGAACAAAAGTGTGTTTATCCAAAGACATCTAAGAAAATAGTCCCAGACGGTATATAATCTGCCATGTGTCCTTTTCACCAGCAACTAGGAGTGGTTTAACCTCTACATAGTTCACCAAGAACTGAAAAATTGGATCTATCTTGTTTATCCTCAATTCTAAAGGTTGTTCTTATTACACATGTGTTCAAACATAAAAGTATCAAAAAGAACTAGTGACTTCGTTAACTTTCTCCTGAGGCTTGGGATGCAACTCATTTGTGATGTCCTAAAAACTAATTTCTGAGTGACTGCTTATTGGCTTTCCCAAGTCCTCCCAGGTAACGCTTGTTCAAATAGCAAATGTATATGCCAAGAACCAACACAAAAAAAATCAATTTCAATTCCCAAAGAACATGATATTGGTGCAGGTCAGTGAACACCATCACTGTTTTACCGTATACCAAGATAACCAAGGGACCTGAAAAAATTCTCAAGATATCTATACCAAGATAACCAAGGGAACTGAAATTATACCTTTTAAACCAAGGGAACTGAAAAAATTCTCGGGGGCAAGAATCCTATTAGTTACCCTACCTAACAAATTAAATGGCAAAAGTACATAAACCTTATACTCCAAACCTTGAGACTGGTAGCTCAGTTATGA
This sequence comes from Craseonycteris thonglongyai, assembly GCA_004027555.1. Lineage (NCBI taxonomy): Eukaryota > Metazoa > Chordata > Mammalia > Chiroptera > Craseonycteridae > Craseonycteris > Craseonycteris thonglongyai. The sequence goes on along the minus strand of PVKE010007415.1, from coordinate 29,919 downwards.
AAAAGACTTAATATTCACATCAATGTAAAGGCTCAAAACCCTTATTTCTTAGTATTCTCCAAGGTTCCTAGTAGCATGCACATATATATATACACACACACACAAGATTTAGTCACCTTTTAAATTTGTATTGGATGGTAAGTTATACAGATAAAATTAAACAAATTCATGAAGTAATAAGTGAGATTATTGTCCTTTTGTGGTTCTCTGATCCACACAATTTTGAACACACCAAAACTTTATATTCATACAGAGCCTATTCCACCTTCAATAATATACAATTTTAGACGTTGCTAAACCTGTAATATAACAATGAGAAAAAGAAACTAATAAATACAATTCACAGCCATGCTGAAGAAGGGAAACCTAGCAATATACACAAACCAAAGTACAAATTCATGAAGAATGGCTACTGTGATAACATTAACCAGGGAGTCATCTGGGGCCTATTTTATTTGGGGGCACTTTAATCTTACCTAGTTCAGTGGATACCAGAAGAACAGCTTCTATGGCAATGAGAGGCTAAATCACAAAGGCCTTTTATATGTGCACTTTGGGGTGGGGCACTCTTTTGGGGGCAACCTGAAAATAAACTAAGCTACTATCTCAAAATTTACCCAAGTGTCAGCTAAAATACGTCCCAGCTCCCAGCCCCCAGTCCCTGCTTTCATTCAAAATTCCTAAACAGTTTACTTTTTAGCAGATGCATTGCCAAAAGGAAGGGTAGGGATTAGTTCCAGGTTAGTAACTGATGGGGAACATCCTGTCTTCTGTCCCCATTTCATTATGGATAACGTCCACAAAAGATTCATTCTGAGAAGCTAAAAGTATAAAAGGCTAGGATGCCAGCAATTCACCGTGGTAAGTGCAAATTTAAACAGCATTGTCAAGTAGAACTCTATTAACTGGCACTTCTATGTATACAGAAATAATAACAACCCTGAGGGAGTTTAAGGTTTTTATATTGTTGCTCCATAACAAATTATTTCAAATTTTAGAGTTTCAAATAATAGAGATGCAGTAACTCACAGAGTTCCTGTGGGTTAGGAATTCAGAAGCAGCTTAGCTACAAGATTCTGGCTTATGGTCTCTTAAGAGGAAACAGTCACTGTGTTACCCAGGGCGGCAGTGATCTGACAACCTTACCAGGGCTCAAGGACGTAGGTTCTTCCAAGGTGGCTCCTTCCATTAGCACAAGGCCTCATTTCATTGCCACATGAATCTCTGTGGATTGCTTGAGTGTCCTCACAACACGGCAGCTGGCTTCTTCCAGAGTGAGTCATCCAAGAGAGCAAGGTGAAAGTGCTGATGTCTTTTACGACTTAGCCTCAGAAGTCATTCCCCATCATGTCTGCCTTATTCTATTGATCACACAGAATACCCTGATATAATGAGGGAGGGGATTTCACGAGGGTATGAATAGCAGCAGAAAAGGATCACTGGGTAGCATCTTGGAGGCTGGCTGTTACAATCTTGAAATAAGTTTCCAAATGAAAGAAAGCTAACGCTCCACATAGTTTTAGAACTATCTTCTTAAATACGATAATATTAATCAGGCTACTAGGTGATATCATATAACTTCTGTGGAGGAGGCATTTCACAATTGTTTGTTAAAATAATCTAATCCCAAATCTTTTAACCCTGACATTGCATGTGCTCATATATCATTTTGTGTATATAATCTTACTGACTTGCCATTAAATGCCATGTTATGCTTTAATAACTATATTATTTAGTGTCAATATTATTCATAGCATCTATTTTATTTAACAAGCAGGTAAAGCAGTGTAAGTTAGAATTTGGATAGTCAGAAAAATCACAGAATCAGAAACGATCTAAAAAGTTTCCCAAATTTGTTGAATGAAGCTGAATGTTGGGTCCCCGGGAATCCAATATACCATCCAATCTACCTTTGTGTTTATTTAAAACTTCCCATAATAAAAATAATGTTAAGTGGTACATGAATAAAATATATTCATTCTGGGGAAGCCGGGATGGCTTAGTGGGTTAAGCGCTCACTTTGCAGTGCCGGGGACAGGGGATCAAATCCCAGCCCCAGCCCGTGTGGAACCATGTGCTGAACTGGGAGCTCCCCCAGTTCAGTTCTCTCTCTGTCTCTGTATCTCTCTCTCTCTCTCTCTCTCTCTCTCTCTCTCTGTCAAAATAAAAATAAATAAAATTTAAAAAAATAATTATATATATATATATATATATATATATATACACACACATACATATATATATATATATATTCATTTTGAGATGAGGACATCCTCTCAATATATAAAGAGAGTTATCTATTCAACACAGCTCTTAATATTGAAACTCACAAAGGAAAAAAAGCAAGGATGAAACATCACATCTTTAAATTACATCTCATCACTGAAAAATCAAGTGACTTCACACACAAAAAAAATATATATTATCCAGCAACCTTCTTTAGCAAAAGCCTGCAGTTTTAAGATTACATTATGGCAGGTATGTCCAATTGACTGGGGCCTAACACAAACAATTAAAACATTGTAAGATTATTTAGCGATTTTCTTTAAATCATCCACTATCATTAGTTAGTGCATTTTATGTGTGGCCTAAGATAATTATTTTTCCAATGTGGCCCAGGGAAGCCAAAATGTTGGACACCCCTACTAATTGGGGTAACCATAGGCAGTTGTGCTTATGAGTAACCACCACTATAATACTGAGGCTAGATATCTTATTTTTCAGGTTGTTTTTTTTTTTAACTGACATATTATATTACTACTGTAGCTACTTCTGACTTAATGTTTCAATATGTGAATGAAAAATCCATGGATAATATTCATACTGCTTATAAAAAAAAAAGTAGTTAAGTTTTTCTGGAAACTATCAGAATGGATCCCACCCCAAACAAATACTAGTAGTGCCAAAAAAATGTATACATATTTTAAGAAATGTTATCTTGTATTACTCTTAGAAGTTGAATAGAATTACAGTAGCAATGTGTAGTATAATATTGCTCAAAAGATGGCACGTTAATCAAATGAATGTTAGTGCTGCCGTGCAACATCCAGGACAAAGAAAATGGTGGAAGCATGGTTGTCCTTCGAGGAGCATAAGATCGTGTTGAAGTGCTGAAGTGCTATGTGAAATTTAAGAACATTTTCGAAGTACTGTGACAATGGAGGCGGCGTGAATGTGCAACAGAACCTCGAAATACACCTAACAATTGCCCGCATTCATGATCAGTTTGAGACACATGATAAATTGAAACGTCATGCACAGTGATACAAGTGGACACATTGGTCAATGTTGCTCAAGCAGTAGTTGGCTGTAATCAGAAGCATCTGGTTGCTGATGGTAACCACCCTGAGCACCTCTTGTAATTGCATAAGTCAAACATGACTTGTAGCCATCTTCTGTTATTGGTATATATTGAGTATTACAATTTTAATCCAGGTTTTTTCTTTCTTAAAATGTGTATATGTGTTTTTGGCACCCTCTGTATATTCTTATCTCCCAGGTGCCTGGTCATTATTTTCAGCTTGAGACTAAAGGGCAAAGTTAAGAGGGGTGGTGGAGGGAAAGTAAAGAAGTGGCACAGCTCTTATGTCGACATGTATTATGGTTCTCCTTCAGACTTGGAAGGACAAATAAATCTAAACAGGAAAATAACTATAGCCTTCTGATACATTTCAACAGCACCAGCAGTAATAGCAATAATAATAGTGAATATTCAGTGAGTACTTACTACATGCCAGAAGCATTCCTCAAAAGATTAATATAGTCTATCTCCTAACCTTCACACACACATACACACAAAATCCTTCTCAACAACAACTTAAAAGATGGTGGGGGGGAAGACCAGGATGGCTCAGCGGGTTAAGTGCTCGCTTTGAAGGACCGAGGATCGAATCCCGGCTCCGGCCCAGGTGGACCCACATGCTGAACTGGGGTGCTTCCTGAACGCAGTGAGGCCCCAGTTCAGTTCAAAAAAATAAAAATAAAATAAAATAAAATAAAAATAAATAAATAAATAAATAAAGATGGGGAAACTGGAATTCAGATTAAGAAAATTATCCAAGATTGCCTGCATATTAAGTAGCAAAGCTGGGATTCAAATTCAGGCTGTCTACCCCAGATGCCATATCTTTAAGTGCTATGCAATACTGCCTTAAAATGGAGCAATCAAACCAGACAACCATGGCGTCTGATTCCATCTTAATATGGTAGCTTAAGAAGGTGTGCCAACAATATGAAAGTTTCTTTTGATTAGGAAAAAAAAAAAACAACTCCTGATGGTACGACTTCGCAGTCATAATTGTATTTGCAGCATTAGGATCTAAAAAGTACCATTTCTTCCTCAATGCCATGCCTACAAACCTACTAAAAGCCATTAAGTGAGGTTGGTGACCTTGGTGATAACTCCCAGTAGCGAAAACTGAAAAGATGAATATGAGACCCAGAGTTCTATATACAAATGAATTACACATAAATATATCCAAAGTAAGATAAAAGAAATATAAAAGTTTGTTTCAAATCTTCATGACTAAAATCACCTCTTATCAAAACACTGACTCTCCCGTCTATTTTCAAAAAAAAAACCTTTGGCTCCATGTCACTGGCAGTTTCCAGACCTTGAAATCTCTAGGTTCCCATCAGCTCAAGTACTTACCCAAACAAGCGTGACTAGCAATGGTCCCAACTGCTATCTCTCTCATGAAAATGTTGCATAGATTAACAAAAAGTATCATTATACAAACCTTGTAAAATCTAGTGATACAAACAAGCTGCTGCTTTAAATTCCTTACAGGGACCAGGCTTATTTTCTCTGAATACTGTAAAACTGTTTTAAAACAAGAGATTAGTAAATACGTACATTTTTAAAATCTGGAGCTTTTACTTTTCTTCCCTTTTTGTGTAAGACCACTGCATTACACAACCAACGTGAATGATGCATTAAATTCAGAATCTATGCTACTCCAGAGCTTGTCTTGAGACTTCATCTGGGACAGAAAAGGATGATGACCTACGGAAATATCACCACCAGAGGCTCATATCAGATATTACTGTTGACAGTCAGACTTGGGAGGAAAAATGAAGTCTAAGCAGAAGAATAACCCTGGGGATTTTTCCTACCCTGTGGTCCACTTAACCTTAAGAAAATTATTCTCCCTTACAATATGGGGCAGAGGTGACTTAAATGGTTAAAATAAAAAGATGGTGGGGGAAATTCATTCCTCATTTGCATTCAAATAAAGTAAAAGAGTGATAACTGCTAGGTTTATTCAGTTCTTCATATTATGCTATAGGATTACCGTAGTCACTGAGCACCTGCTACCTCTATCCATAGAATACAGATAGTATTATATGTTCACTTTCTCATGAATGGAAAGAAATATTCAGCATCATTAACCATCTGTCAATTGTACTAGGAAAAATTTCCTTTCTCTATTCAAAAGACTTGTCTGCTACCTGTGAATATGCGTCTGTGTCTTTTAGTATCCACACTGTTACCTATGTACACCTACCTGAGTGCATATGTGATTGTCATATATTCATATACATTTGAGAACTCAAAAACAGAAAACTACACCCATTTTTCTCCTTAAAAAAAAACAAAGCTAAGTGAGATCTGTGAATGAGAAGACCACCACAAGAACAACTCTATAATGCACTGGAAAGTATGAATATAACCTTGGCCTCTTGACTCCTAACTTCCAGACACAGCTCCCTGACTGGCAGCATTTCTAAAGCTGACACAGCCTCTCATGTTTGATTTGGTGATAATTTCACCCTAATTATGCCAGTTACATGCAGAGTCAGATGCACATGCACACTTCCCTATAAATTGTTTTCTATTAAAAAAGTAACATTAAACTTATGTGTTTTCGGAGAATGCTGTAATTCTCAAGTAGAGGAGGAGCTCAGGGGAATTGCAAAACTAGGCCTGGGAATCATTCTGACAAAAGTCAAAAAGTTAACATCGGTCTAAAAGAGCCAGAAGATGTTCATATCAAGAACCTGAAGAACCACAAAGTGTGGATCTGTGTCCACACTTGAGCTTGCACCCAGGACAACCATTTCCTGTTGCCATGGGTTACCAAGATGTGTCACATGGGAGTCCTCCAGACAACTTGAGAGATGTCTTATACCAATTTCAGAATTAACAAAATATATTCTTGGTAATTAACAGTGCTCAGCAATACAATCTATTAAAATATCAAATCAAAAACATTTCTTAATCCCTCTGCATGAAAATGAGGACTTGAGGTAAGTGAACTTGAGGGACTTTTTTTCCTTTTATAAATGAGATAATTCATCATTACCAGCCTTTCATAAAGGATCCAAATACAGATGCAATCACAAGGTGGGGGGAAAAAACCATTTCAGGATCAATGTACTATAAAAAAGAAAATAATTGATGGCTTGTCACTAATATACCTTTTAACCTCAAATCACAAAAGGTTTAATCAGGGTAGACTTTGTTAAATCCTTCACATATATATACACACGAAAAGGAGCAGTCATACCAAAATATTAAATGTCAAGGAGGTAATGACATCTCTTAAGCCAAGAAAAAGAAAAAATAAACATTATTCTACTGCATCTACAATCAACTGTGCATTCAAGTCCCAAGCAACCTGCCAAGAGCATCTTGTAAATGTGCTAGGAGAAACCCACACAACCAGAAAACACCAAAATCAGAAATTAGGTAAAAACGATAATGTAGGATCACTACTACTCTAGCTGTTCACTAACAGAAAGAAGACAATGTTGAAAAGAAAATGATAGATGCTTTTTGGATTTCACTGGCAAGGGAATTTTAAGTCTTTTGTAAATATTCATCTGAACTGGATAAATATTACTTCCAGTATAGGAAGTATTATGTGTAGAACTAAGAAGATGAAAATATATTTTAAACCTACAGCTTCTTAATTGGCTAAAAACAAATACAAGTGTGGCAATAATTATTTATTCTTGGTTTGGGTATATTTTCCATTATATCAGTAGTTTCTCTTCTTCCTGATTCATTCTCTACTCCAAGGTTCTTTATTCTGTATTAATAGCTGGATTCAAAAACAAACATGCAGACAAAGGAAAGGAGGGGGGGGGGCGCACTAAAACTGAGACCTCTTTCTATATAAACTGTGTACACCACTGATAAGAAAACTGAAAACAATCATTGATTAGTATTGTTTTCACCCAGGAAATATTTTGACCTCAGAATAACTTGACAGCATAACAGCTAGATCTTCTGAAAAAATCCACATAAATCCTATTTCTGGTTAAATAGAAGTCATCCTCTGTTTTATCCCTTTGTTTTCACATGGTACAAACATTCTATATTTCCAAAAAAAATAAAAATAAAAACACCATGAAAGAAGTGGCTCAACATAAGCAAGACAGAATGGGTTCTACAGTAGAGTGGCTTAGTTTTTAAATAAGTATTCAGTTAAATAAGTATTCACTTAGACCTATGTAGTAAAGTATATGCAGGCTAAGAACCAAAACTAAAAAAGTCAGGTTTTACTGCATTTTCATGTCTTCAGTACTAAAGTCTGACTCTATTAATAGTTATGTATTTCATACAAGAGCTGCTTTGCCTTGTCTATTCTTTGGCAGCTCTGTCTGGCCCCCATGGTTCTCTCAGCACCTTTCTACCAGAGGCTGCTACTTCAGCCAGCTTGGACTTTGGGAATCACGCCTCTGAGTCTTAATTATGATCTCCTCATTCCAGTGACTGGGAAGCGCAAAACTGAATGAGGTTCAAAGAAGAGATGATTAAGGTAAGAAGTTCTTCCTCCGAAACTGGAGGGGGAAAAAAAAAACAACGGTCTCCCAAGTCCCCTGAAATTAAATTTCAAAGAAGGGAAAGAGTACATCAATTATCTAAGAGGAAACTTTCTCTAGAATTAGACTAGATTTTTTTTTTTAAGATCAATTTCCTTCTACCCATGGCTGATAGGGATTTAAACCATATGCAACCCTTACAATACGTGTCATACTTGGAGCACGGAAGCGAGCTACAGAACTGGGATTCTGACATACAGACGCCCAGCTTAGAATGCATTTCTGCAGAATCGAGAGAGATCAATAGACCCAGGAAACAAACATGTTGATGGATGAGGACGGAGTCTGAAAGCGACCAGGCTGAGGTGGCCACGCTGCAGGTTTCACAGCTCTTCCCAGGCTGGCACAACGCAAGGGTTACGAACCATTCCCCTTTCTTTTCTTTTTTAGAGGGAACGGGAAAAAAGGAAACGAGGGGAGGCAAAGGGGGAGGGAGGGAACACGATGGGGCTGGTGATGAGGAAAAAGGAGAAAGAAATGAGAATGGGGACAGAGAAAGAGAGAAACCCGAAGAGGGGCGGGGGAGTAGGCAGAGAGCTATGATGTATGGGCGCCCGCCAGCCACCCAGAGGAGCGCTCCATCACCCCCAGCCTGCGTGCCTCCCTCGCTTGTCTGGAGACCACGCTCCGGGGTTCCGCCGGCCCGGTGCTGACAGCTCGCCCACATCCCTCAGCCCGACGCAGGCCACGCCGAGATGCCCGAAGTGGCCCGCCACCGCCAGCCCACCCGAGCCCGCCACTCCCTGGACCGCGCTCGCCTCCCGCCCCCGCCCAGACTTCTCCCCGCGCCCCCAGCGCTAGTCTCGGGGAAAAAGCCGAGACGGGCGCGGAGATGGGGAGAGCAACCAGACAGAAGATTGTAAGAACGCGATCCTAGGTCCCGGCCAGGGACCCGTGGCGGGCACCTGGGAGGGCGCACGCTGTTGCAAACACCCGGGGCTGCATGGAGCTGGGCGGTTTTCCACAAAAGGAAGTTTGCAAGGAGCGCAGCGGCTTGCAATGGAAGAGAAGATCGCAGCCTTACCTGCCTGAGGTCAAGGCGGCCGGCCGCGGAAATCCTCAGGTTTGCGAGATGGAGTCACTTGATCGGGTTACTATGGAAATCGCCTTAAAGAGGAGGCGGAAAATAAGAACCCCGTACACACACTCCCCAGGCACATCCTCGGCACCCCGAAGGGAAGTGCTGAGGCCGCGCGGCGCGGGACCCGGCGCGGCGCCTCTCCCGGCCCGGCTGGCTCCGTCTCCCCTCCTCCGTCGGGCCGCGCCTCCCCGCCCTGCCGCCGCCGAGCAGCCCGCGGGCCGAGCGAGCCCTCCGCGGCGCGCAGCCGGGAGCGGGAGCGGGAGCGGGAGCGGGAGCGAGCTCGCAGCCGCCAGCCGGCCAGTGCGGCGAGCGGCGCTGTTCCCCAACCGCGCAGCTGGAATTTAAAGAGACAGGCGCGTGCTGGGGTCGGGGGCCCTCGCCCGCGAGGGGAGCGCGCACGACGCCCACCTCTGTGTCCGCGCGCAATGGACCGAGCGGGCTCCGGGAGAAAAGTTTCCTACGTGGAGATCCGCTTCAGCCTCCTCGCCCGAATGCGGTACACCATCTGCAAAGACAGAGTAAGAGGGGTTTCCCCCTCCCTTGGAGAGTAGGGGGGGACATGATTTGTATGCTCAACAAGTCAGACACCTATTTTCAGCCGCTCTCGTTTCCGTCCTTGTGCACCGACTTTTTTTCATTGAAAGCACATAGACACGAATGGGGTTGGTTCACTCCTCGTTTTCTGTCAGACTCTAAGCACAGACGCAGGTGTTTGGAGGGGAGGTGATGGCGGGAAGATATAGCTGTCAATTGCCTTTTTACTCTCTCTTCCTCTCGCAACCAAAGAAGCACCTCTTTTTCTCTTCCCTCCCAGCCCTGGTGAACAGGCTAGAAGGTATTCCAGTCCAGCATCATCCAACACATCACCTTGCTGCCGCAAGCACCTTTTCGCTACAGCTATGAATAGAAGCTGCTCCTGTTTCTGAGAATAGGCAAGAACCTAGCAGAAACATCCAGGCTAGCCCTTTTCTATCCCTAGCTGAAAAGCCGCTTTCAACTGGCAGCTCTCTCACGGCTGCTGCAGACATGTTCTATTCCCGACATAAAACTCAAACAGAATGTGTTTATAAATTTACATGGTTTAATGCCACCATGTACTTATTTGGGAGTACCAGAAATTATGATCCAATCCATTTATTTTGCTATTGTAACCATCACTTTTTACTGTTTTATATATTTAAACGTCCTCTTTGTGGTATCTGTTCAAACCCAATCTTTGCTTGGGAGGGACAGGAAGGCAGTGGGAGTCTAGATCAACCAAACTGACTCCACAGTCGCTCTTGCATGGAGTAACAGACACTCCATCAATGTGGATGGCACTCTATTGGGTTGGAGGAATATATTATCACAAGGAATGAATCTGTGACTAGACTAGCAGTATCCTGTGTGCAGGAGCCACATATTATCCTCTGTCTTAGCCTTTATATATATTTTTGTGAGTCCTGCACAAAACAAAGATGCTACATTCTAACTCCAGTGTCTTAAATTTCTTCCCTAAATTTCCCTACAAACTTACCTCCAGTACTCATGCCTATGCCATGTATCCGTCTTGCTCTACTTTCATCTTGTCTCCAGAATAAGCTTTAAACACAGTCTGATCTAAAAGTCCTTCCACAGTTCCCCATTTCCTTCAGGAATAATGGCCAGATTTCTTATTGTGGTAGAGAACAGTGTTTCCTACACATTGGCATGCATCAGAATTACCTATAGGGCTTATTAAAGCAAAGATTTCTAGGCCACATTCTCATGCTTTTATCTTCTCCCACTCAGTGAGTCTAGGGTGGAGTGTGAGAATTTGTGTTCCTAACAAAATCCCAGGTGATGCTGATGCTATCTGTCTGGGATCCACATTTTGAGAACCACTGGCATACAGCTTTAATAATCTGACCCCTGCCTACTCCCCTGCTTTCATCCCTCACACCTGCCTTACATTTCCCAAGCAGGTTCAACTTGCTATTATAACATACACCATGTTTTCTCAAACAGCATGCATCACGCACTCACCCCCACCTGTGCATACATTGTCTCTGCCAGGAATTCTCTCCTCTCCACTCTTACACTCCACATCTGAGTAGCTTGCTCAGCCTCCAAAACTAAACTCCTTCAGCCTGCCTCCCCAAACACTCCTGTGTCCTGCATCTGAGTTTAGTTGCCGCTCCTTGTGCTGCCTTAGTAACCTCTGTTCACACCTCAGGTATGATAGCTGCATGTTTGCTTCATCACTAGACAAGGTGTGCTTAGGGCAGGGACTGTACCTTATTTATCCCTGTATTCTCAAGTGCCTCGCACATCGGCCAAGATGTGGCAGGGGATGAGAAGAAAAAGGAAGAGAACCAGAGAGAGACAGGAAGAAGAGAGATGACATGTGGGTTGTTGATAACTATGATTATAAAGACAAAGGAGGGGAAGCCGGGATGGCTCAGTGGGCTAAGCGCTCACCTTGCAGCACCGGGGACCAGGGATCGAATCCCGGCCCCGGCCCGTGCGGAACCATATGCTGAACTGGGAGCTCTCCCAGTTTAGTTCTCTGTCTGTATCTCTCTCTCTCCCTGTCAAAAATAAATAAATAAATAAAAATATATTAAAAAAAAATTATCTCTAAAAAAAAAAAGACAAAGGAAAGATAAACGTAAGGGAAGCTAGTAATAACATTAGAACAGATAAAGAAAACAGTTAATATTTCTGAACTCATAGTATATATCAGATTCGGGGTTAAATGCTTTACAATTTTGCTATAGACCAAGCTTGTCCAACCTGTGGTCCACAGGCCACATGCAGCCCAGAATGGCTTATAATGTGGCCCAACACAAATCTGTAAACTTTCTTAAAACATTATGAGATTTGGGGGGATGCTGGGATAGCTCAGTGGTTGAGCACTTGCCTCCCAGCAGCAAGGTCCAGGGTTCGAGTCCCGGTCTCAGCCTGTGCAACCTCATATGCTGAACTGGGGCACAACTGTTAACTGCTGGGGTGGCACAGCTGCAAAGGTTCTCACCCCCATGCAGGAGGACCCCAGTTCAGTTCCTGCCCCGTGCAGGCCCCCTGTGTGGAATGAAACCATGTCACAACTGATGATGTTCACCTATGGAGACTTCTCTCTTCTCTCTCTCTCTCTCTCTCTCTCTCTCTCTCTCTCTCTCTCTCTCTCTCTCACCTTCTCTCAAACAATACAATTAAATTTTTAAGAAAAACGTTATGAGATCTTTATTTTTTTTTAGCTCATCAGCTATTGTTAGTGTTAATGTATTTTATGTATGGCCCAAGACAATGCTTCTTCCAATGTGGCCCAGGGAAGCCAAAATATTGGATACCCCTACTATAGACTGAATGTGTCACCCCAAAAGTCAAAATTCATATGTTGAAACCTAATCCTCAATGTACTAGTATTTGAAGGTGGGCCCTTTTGGGGGGGGTGATTAGGTCATGAAGGTAGAGCCCTCATAAATGAGATTAATGTCCTAGTGAGTGAATACCCTTGCCCATTCTTCCATGTGAGGACACAGTGAGAAGACAGACATCTATAAGCCAGGACACTTGTCCTCACCAGATGCCAATCTGCCAGTGCCTTGATCTTAGCCTCCCTAGCTTCCAGAAGAACTATGAGAAATAAATGTTTGTTGTTTAAGTCTCCAGGCCCCTGGTATTCCATCACAGCAGCTTGAAAAGACTAAAACGATGTTACATTGTTTATCCCTCAAAGCAACCCTGCGAGGTAAACATTGCGTACCATCTGAGGAACCTAAGGCATGGGAAAGGTACGGTAAGCAGCTTGCTCAGTATCACACCGCTGTTTGGTGGCTGTTCTGGAGCTGAGGGGAGTTAGGCTATACTATAAGTACCACAAAAGCAGTTTTGCACAGGCATACATAAGTTTAATGTGTATCTTGTTAATGTTCATGCGTATTTCGTTACTCTGATAAACATCCTTGACCCCTCTTCACAGGCTAGGGTAGGGACCTCCAAACCTGAACCTTTATTCAGTTTTCCTGACTCAACAGTCCACTGACTGAGGGTCTTCTCTAGCTGCTGACTGTCATTTCTGTGTGATCTTGCTCTGCCTATATACCACATCCTTAATGCCATATAAATTTATGACCGATCGACCAAACCAGACAAACATCCATTATAGTGACAAGGCCAGAGTCCTTTCCTCGTCTACATTTCCACTATACTATGTTTTACTATAACAGAGATAAACATTAACTGGCAAGAAATTATGTGAACAAATTGAAAGAATGATAAATAAAATTATTCCTCCTCCCTTTGGATATTTATTTGTGTGTGTATGTATGTATGTATATATATACATGTATGTATATATACATACATACATTTAACCCATTATATATATGTATGCATGTGTGTATATATATGTGTGTGAGTGTGTGTGTGTTTATATATGCATGCATGTATGTATGTATGTATGTGTGTATAGATAGTGAGTTTATTTGAAAGTAGATTATCTGCATATTAGGGATAAGGCTTCAATTTAAAATTTAGCTAAACTGTTATAAATATACCAACTCTCATAGCTAACAAAATCAGTTCAGTGGAGACTTGGGAACAATGACTGTAAAATAGTTCAGTACTTCTCTAGGAATGTTGGTTTTCCTTGCATGTGTGTCCTTCACCTAGGAGTATGCTAAAATCGTGTAATTCTTACAGCTGGAGGTGCCTTTAGAGACGTACTTCTTGAGCTGCATATGAGAATCACCTGGGTAATGCTCAAAACTTTTTTGTTAAATTTACTGGGGTGACATTGGTTGGCAAACATAACATAGGTTCCAGGTGTACAATTCTAGATTACAAGGTCTATGTATCGCATTATGTGTTCACTACCCAGAGTCAGCTCTCTTTCCATCAGCATATATTTCAATACCCATGTTGCACCTCAAACTAATTATACTGGAAGCTCAAGGAATACAACCTAGGCGTCAGGGTTTTAAATCCTTCCAGGTGATTCTAATAGGCATCCAAGATTGAGAACCACCCCTTTTGAAACAATCTGCAGTGGAATTCAACCTGGCTGCTCAGTGAAATCCCCTGGGAAATGTTAAAGGCTACCATACCCACAACCATGTACAAAGACTCTTATTCACTTAGTGGGGGGTGGCCCAGTCTTTTCTATAATTAAAAAGCAACTCCAGGTGATTCTCATATTGATCCAGGGTTGAGAATCACCTTCCCAGACCACAGGCTCTCTAAGTGGAGTTATGAATAGCAGTAGCAGCATCACCTGGGAACTTGGTAGAAATGCAAATTCTCTTGGGAAATCCCTGATGGCTCAGCGGGTTGAGTGCTTTGCAGCCTCAGGGACCAAGAATGTGGACCCACGTGCTGAACTGGGTTGCGCCCCCAGCTCAGTTCTTGCCAGGGCCCATATGGGAGACACCCAGCCAGGCCACTGCCCAGTGCAGCCCCATGCCCCATGCCCTCCTGTGGAGTGAAACCATATGGAAAACTAATAACAACTATAGAAACTGCTCTGGGCCCTCCCCTCTTCTCTCTCTCTCTCTCTCTCTCTCTCTCTCTCTGTCAAAAAAAAAAACACAAACAATTAAAATATAGCTACAAAAAAAAAAAGAAAAAAAAGAAATGTGAATTCTCACTCTCTCCCCAGGTCTACTAAATAGGAAACAATGGTGTGAGGGCCAGCACTTGTATTTCAACCAACCAATCTTCCTGATTCTTCCAATGTGCACTACAGTTAGGAACCACTGCCTTACAACGTGGTGTTCATTAGTGGCATTGTTTTCCTTTAGCATTAAGTAATCAGCATTGGGAAGCCAGGATGGCTCAGTGGGTTAAGCACTCACTTTGAATCCCTGGGGACTGAGGATCGAATCCTGGCCCCAGCCCATGTGGACCCATATGCTGAGCTGGGGAGTGCCCCCAGTTCGGTTCTCACTGGGGTGAGACCCCAGCCCACCTGTGCAGCCCTGCGCCCACCTGTGGAATGAAACTATGTGGAAAAACTGATGATGTGCAACTATGGACACTGTTCTGGACCCTCTCCCTTCTCTCTGTCTCTCTCTGTCTCTTTCTCTCTCTCTCTCTCTCTCAAAAACAATAAAAATAAATCTTTAAAAACAAAAAAGAAATCAGCATTACCTACAGCAAACATCTGTTGAGCTCTCACTGTGGTAGTTCTCAGTAGTCATGTCTAGCAAGCCAAAAGATGCCGAGGCTGCAGGCCCACGGATCACAGTTTGAGAACCCCTGTCCTATTATGTGCCAGGCCCTGGATTAAATAGTAACAATCTTGAGATTTGTTTTGCTTTTTGTTTTCAAAAGGAACCTATCTCAAAATAAAACCAAAGTGTCATGGCTTCATCAAGCTTATAAAAAGAAAATTCTTGTACCCAATTCCCTGAAGTAAAATTATGGAAGGATTGTGTGTGTGATATATCTTTTTACCTACTCTGATTTGCTTGGTCAGAAAAACCATCGTCATTCAGAAGTAAAAGCTATGGGCACTGTAGTTATGGATGTGGTTGTAAAGAGTTCCTTTACTGCACTAGATTGCAGAAGAACCTCAGGAAAATAAAGTTGATCTCTTCTCTCCTCAAACCCAACCACCAGATGCAGGGTTTAAGAAAAGAGCTGATGAAAAGTTTGCCCTCTCTGGCTACACAACTCAGCCCATTTTCCTTCCCACAGAGGCTACTCTTCCTCCTGTAGTTGCTCAAAGAAAGAAAACTTGCTCACTGTCAAAAGGCAAATACTGTGCTTGGTGTCGATATGAATGAGGCTAGTAAACCCTGTGCATCCTAAACTACCGATGTTAAGGAAACCCTGGTTCCCATAGCCTGGACTTCCTTCCAGGGAAAAGCATAGAAGCATTGATCCCTAAAAGCAAGCATTGTGCCACTAATCTTTGCTCTAGTCAGGCAGTCAAAGAAGACCCCCAAGCAGAGCACCCCAGACTATGAAATCTCCTTTTATCCCTTCAGCTGTTTGAATTGATTTCAGGCTACTAACTCGGATCCTTGAGGGAGGATCTTTGGGGAATAAGTTCCTTTTTATAGTATGAGATCCTGCCTCTACTTGGCAGTAGCTTCTGAAAGTTCTAAAGCAGACTGCTAACCTGCATTTTGTTTCTGAGACTTCTTCAGGATCAGTGGCATTTCTCTGCTTGAACAGAGAAGAACTCCAGGGAGAAGGTCCTAAAAGAGCTCTGAGTTGCCAGCCAAAACATCAGGTGCTGAATTGCTTGACGAGAGAAAAGCCTTTCTAAGAGTCATCTACCAGCCTGCGTTTGCCTGTTTCAAATAGCCATAATGTTAATTACTGCATCAGCTACTGAACTTACTCCAGAAAGGTCTGAAAGCTTGAAAGAGGTCTCCTGCTATTGAGCCTGGAGGGAATAATAGTCACCACCAAACTGCAGAAGGTCCCTAGAGTTATTTTCCTAGGCATATGCACATATATAAGTGGTGCAGCTCTAAGAAATATAATTAAATTCCTTAAATAAACGGAGAACAGCAATAAGCAGCCTTTAAGATATATCATTTGTGAGGGGGAATTTTAAAGAAACAAAAGTACATAAAATGAAAAGAATGTACATATAAGAATAATCAGGAAAGTTGCTATGAGTGGCAAGGGAGCCTTCATTTGGAGAATGTCACTTATAGACAGATTTCCACAGTACTTTCATTATGGAGTCGATCTCCTTAGGAAAAAAAGAATAAAAAGCGAAATTTTCAAATTCAGAGGATTCTTAAAAATGGATTACTACCTGTATTTGAAAGTAGAAATGAGGTTACACAAGAGAAGTTCCCTGTTCTTAGGAGATTTTAGCTGAACTTACACTGAAACGGCTACAAAAATAGTAAATGCTTATATAACAATGTGTATGTTTCTTATTCTTATATAAGAATAAGAATGTGTCCATATACATATGTGAAGAAAGACTATGCAAATGTGACAAAGTTAATGAAAGGTATATATGGATGACCATAGGTGGATGGTAAAAAACTTGTGACTTTTCTGCAGTATTTTTCAAAGTAAAAGTTTAATTAAAAATAGATTAATAAAATTACTGCTAATTAAGTTACACAAAGGCACAATAAAAGAAGAGCTTAGAATGAGAATCCTGAAAATAGGTTTCAGTCTGTTCTCAAAACCATTAGCAGAATACTGGTGACATATTCCCCTCTTGTATCACAACTATTGCATTAGAGATGTGGCATACACGAGTTAGCACATCATGTTATGCACCAGACTACTCTGCATTATGGTGACCTTTTTAATATTCCGCAAATTGATTTCTGTGCCGTTCCCACTCTCTCTTGTTTATAGCCTTGGTTACCAAGAAGAAAATGAGCAAGACTGTGAGTCCCATATTTCTATGCTCATCAGTGCTCAGAATCACATTTCTCTCTCTCTCCCAGAGGCCACATGACAACCTTCGTTGTCAGTCTGGACAGCAGCAGCACCAAGAACCTGCTATAACAAGGGTCTGCAACCCCTGGGCCATGGACTGGTACACGGTTGTCCTAGGCCACACAGCAGGAGATGAGTAGCAGGAAAGCGAGCGAAGGTTCATCTGTATTTATAGTCACTCCCCATCACTTGCATTATTGCCTGAGCTCCACCTCCTGTCAGATCAGCAGCAGCATTAAATTCTCATAGGAGCACAAACCCTGTTGTGACCTGCGCATATGAGAGATCTAGGTTACGTACTCCTTATGAGACTATAATACCTGATGATCTGAGGTGGAGCTGAGGCAGTGATGCTGGCACTGGGGAGTGACCGCAAATACAGATGAACATTAGCAGAGAGGTTTGACTGCACAGAGACCATAATAAGTCAATTGCTTGCAGACTCATATCAAAACCCAGTAAGTGAGTGGTAAAGGACAATTAAGCTGCATCGGGCTCTTGAATCATCCTGAAATCATCCCACTGCCTGACCCCCAGGTCCATGGAAAAATTGTCTTCCATGAAACCAGTCCCCGGGCCTAAAAGGTTGGGGACAACTGTTGTATAAGGACAGATTTAAGAGTTAGGAGTATAAGCAGTTGTGTGAGCTCCTCAGAGGGACTCAGCTGAGTGCCAGTAGCAGCAAATTTATACTTTCTGTGTTACAAGTATGACAGAATTATAAACCTCTAGAAAATGTAGAGTGCACATAACACTTGATGCCATAATCCATCTAGATAATTAATGTTTTCTATCATTAAATCATCTTTACCTATTGTTTTTATGAAACTTTTTGTCCCTAAACATGTCCTTCCCATGCTAGGTTTACATGGATGCTGATCCCACTGACCCACGCTAAGATTTCCTCTAAAAACCCCTGCACAAAACAATCCCAACCTCTGAGTCACACCCAGGTCATTAAATAAGAAGAAACTGGCACCTGCCTTAAGCTTTATGACTTAAAATTTCTCAGCAGATACACACCCCATAAATAACCAACAAAAATTAAATCAAAATACTAGTGCTGTCCACAAAAAAAAAAGAAAATCCAGCCATTGTCAGTATAACATGAATGGTTACATTGCTGGATACTTTCTGGACAGTCCTTGTATGCCAGGTGTATTTAATTTCTTCAAGACAACTGCCCTATTTATTCTCTTACAACAATCCTGATTTTCTAGATAGTAGGGAGAAACAAGATTTTGATTTCCAGCACTTGCTCAACACTTACTTGCACAGACTTCTTATCTTTGGGGGAAAACAAGCAAAACGGAAGAACTAACTAGCACAAAAATAAAATGAAACAGAGAGTGATTTTTTTTCCACATGCCAGAGGATATAGAGAAAAGATAAAGTGAGAAAAATTAATCACTCTTGCCACACATTGACAGCATAAATCAAAATTCAAGATGTGCTTGCTAGGTAGAGACACCAGGAAAATGTTTTCCTTTCCTTTCAGAAATAATCAAGTAAGGGAAATTCTACTTAAGTAGCTTAATATAGAAAGAAAAGAATTATACATTCAATCATCCTCATCAGTGAATACAAAGCCATACTTTTAAGGGACACTGAGTAAGTTCAAAATAAGTCATAGATGGAAAGCTAGTACTGCCCCTCAATTATTTAGCCCTGTAGAGAAAAACTGGATATGTGAAAAGCTCAGAAACATAATAGTTTTGTTCCTTGACTCAACAGGTCTTTGTAAAATTTATCTGCCTTAAAAGGAATCCTGTTTATGTCTATGTACTCAAAGTTCCGAGTCCTGAGGTAGAAGTTATAGTGATAACTGTCGGTGTGTAGATAGTGAAACTTTATTCCTTTTTATTCGGTCAAGCACGGTGACAGGAGTGAACCTTTTTGGCATACCAAGGGATTGACTAGGGCCAGGTTAGGGAGTCACTTCCTTAGCTTCCGTCTGTGGGTTGGTTGCTTCTCGTGTTTTTAGCATGGTGCCTGTTGGAACAAAAACAGTGGCATAGACCAGCTGATAGATTTTCCTATTCCACCTACAGAAGGCTTTCTTAACCATGACCACTGGGAATTTCAGACATAGAGAAGTCAACTGACCGCAAATAATGTGGATAATAAACACATAGAAGATAGCCCTCTGGCAAAATGCCAATTAAAGATAGCTTAAATACAGCTCATTTTTCCAGTAATTTAATTTAATTCAAAGCTACTTATCACTATAGGCAATTCAAAAACACTTAAGCTACACATTACATTTTATTTAATATAGATAGATATAGATATGATAGATCTAAGATAGA
The DNA here is from genome assembly GCA_004027555.1 of Craseonycteris thonglongyai. Lineage (NCBI taxonomy): Eukaryota > Metazoa > Chordata > Mammalia > Chiroptera > Craseonycteridae > Craseonycteris > Craseonycteris thonglongyai. The sequence continues at coordinate 10,314 of PVKE010007415.1, read as the reverse complement.
TGGTGATGATGATGATGATGATTGATAGATAGATGATAGATATTTGAATCTATACTGCATGAAGAAATCTTTAAACCTCACAGTTCCTATATATTACATGTGAAATTCAGTCTATATGTCCGATGAGAATGAGTTGTCATATTTCTCTGATTTATCTGTTTCATTAAAATCCACTACTTAAATGCTTCCTTATTGGCACCTAAACAGCATCAAAAGCATGTGTATGAGAGAGTATGTGTGTATACATGGGCTTTAATTTGACTTTAAACATTTTCTGTTTCTTAAAAGGGCCCTATTAACTTAACAAGGATTCCAACTCTGTTGATGACAAACTGAGATACTTTGTTTTGAGTCCCTGACATTTCACTCACTGCATAACTCTTCTGCATCATGGAATCTGAGGGCTTGAAAGAAAGGAGAGGAACTGAATAACATAAATAGAATGTGGAGTCATAGCTCAGCTTCTGTAATAACTGTCAAAGGAGAGCAGATGTGAAATGCTAATGTCTGTCTTCTTGATATTTTGCAGAGTAGTGAAGTTTTTCTAGTAATATATAAACTTGTTGAAGTCATAAGCACTTCGAAAGCTGGTTTCATTCCCAGCTTAATGAGGATTCCTACCTAAAAGGGCAACATTTACTATTTCTCACTCTGTTCTATGTGAATACCATTTATCATTAATCTACTTGAGAATCAAAGTTTATTTAAGTCTCTCACCCTTAGTAGAATGATGCTGCTGGTGCTACTGAAGATAGATGATTTTATCCTTTACAAGAAAATTGCATGAACATCTCTAGAAACATTTAGGTAAGAACAATATTTTCCTTACCCATGCTAACAAATATGGTAGTGGAGAAAGATAAATTGAATGCTGGTCATAAGAACACTTGCCCAAAGAATATTTCCTTAACCTAAAATTGAAGCAAAATTGAGCCAAAATCTCATAGAGAATGACTTACAGATGCAGATAAAATATATTATTCATATAATTAATTGCCTAGACTCTGAGATCTTTAAGATGAGATAAGATTCTCATGAGGAAAAGCTTAGTGAACACAGAAGGCGAATTCCATGAACAGCAAGAGCAAACCTTGGGCAGAGCACATCTTTTGAAACATATATATCCATAAAATGTACTTGGGAGCATCTGACATTCTTTCAGAATTTTAAAAGACATCTCAATCAATATATTCATCTGAAAACTGAGAATCAGAGTCTGCATACTCAGGATTTATGACCATTCTACTACATTTTATTTCTAAAAATGTCATCAGCCTTTCTACAGGCTGTTACATCCTGATGTCTGTGGGAGGTTTCCAACTCTGCTTCAAAGTTCTGAAAAGAGAGTTTATAGCATGTTATTTCTGTACATCAAATTTTGAAATTCTTCAAACTCTTTAATAGGAACTCTCTGTGATGATGTATTCTACCCATGCAAGTTGATTATATTTGTGTCCAAAAAATCAGATTTTTAAAAATAACTTGAAAAATAATTGTCAGGATTATAACCTATAATTTTGTGACTTGTGACTTTCCAAGCACATGTGTAATCAAAGCATAATATAATAACACATATTTTTCCCTAGAGTGATTCATAAAACCTACTCAAATTTACACTGTAATATAGCAAAAAACTACGTTTTGCTTTAATATTGTAATCTAATAATTCAAATACAGCATCTTCTTCAGATGGTGCTGATTCCTCACTTTAAAATAATTTATAGTTTTATTTGAAACCTTTGTTTGTTGACAAACTGTAAATTTAAATGTATCTCAGGAATTCTCATGTGATACAACAGTAAGAAGGTATCTCTTAAGAATAATTAATCAACCAGTAAATTTAGTGTGGACCTACTATGTGCAAGGGAGAATAACCCCACTGTAAGAGATTACAAAAGTTATACAGAACCATCTTGCACTAAAGGAGCTTTCTGCCTACCTGGGATGACAGAATAGAAAATGAAACATTTAAATAGTAATACTAGAGACTACATACTTCAAATGAGTAGTCTATCATTAACAACCAAATTTTTCAGCCTTAATTTAGATGTTCTAAGGAAATGGGGTTAAACTGATATACAGATATTTAATAAGAATGTATAGAACCTTGATACTCAAAATGTGGTCCGAAGGACCAGTGGCAAATACATCACCTGGAAGCTGATTACAAATGCAGAATCTCAGGCCTCACCCACACCTGTGAGTCAGAATCTTAATTTTCACTGGAACCCAACATCAATCCATTACATTTGAGATGGTACTGTTATGGAGGAATAATCCTTGATCTTGGACTGAAAGAATAAAATTAGTAAAATTCTCATAAACTGAGTACAGACAGTGAAGGGCTTTGAAAGTTCAACTGATTTCATTTTGTGTCTGCAGTGATCAAGTATAAGACAGATTAACAGAAAGGAAAACAAGGGTACCTATAAAAAAACATAGCCTGAAGAAGACACACCATGTATTCTTGAGATCGCAGAATAAACACACCAGAGCAGATTTTGCACATTCCACTCATGGGGGCTGGGGATAGTGGGGAGAAGGTAGGTAGAGGAAGCAGAAATCTCTGTGCCCCTTTTCTGCTTCGCAAAAAAACAAAAAAGTGAGGGGGACATGTGAGGTAGCTTCCTGGTCCTTGTTGGAAAGCTTGTTTGTTAGGGAGATTCTTATTGGTCAGGACAACTCAATATATAGACAGCTTTTGAGTGTGTGTGTGTCTGAGGACCAAAATCCCAAGATCTGGATTATGAGAGGACAAAGACCCCTCAACCTAGGACCTCAGCATTTGGGTTTATGGAGAGGATAATAATATAATATACTTTTAAACTAGGGCACTTTTGAAGGTGAAAGAAAATTATTCCAAATTATACCAGGGTAACTAACAGGTGTAAACTAAGACTATCCTGAGCAAACTTGTGTTACCCTCTAAACTATAGTGTGCTTGTATAAGAAGCTGATATAAACTGCCCGAAAAACTCAAAATGTTAATACCATGAAATCTCTTTTCACTTCTCATAATAATATTTTGAATCCCAAATTTCTTTATTAGTAGGCAGTCTTGTGCCTTCTTCTTTGGGACTTTCCCTCCATCAACCAAAACCTCCAGTATTCACACAGCCCAACTTGCACATCCAGTCAAGAGCACTGGAGCTTTGGGCCTTGCTTCTCAAAGCTATGTGGTTGGCTCTATTGAACTAGATTCTACAAAATCCAAGAGTCAGTGCCAATTCACTGCTGAAGGAATAACCTGATAATCCAGTTATAAGCTCCGGCCACTGTGGCTACAAAGAGGAGTCTACTAACTCAGTGCTCAGTGTAAGAGCCCTGAGCTGAGTTACCAAAGCGTGGCTCTTAGCTTCCAACATTCTGGGATCTGCATTGGTTCAATGTCAGCCACTGAGGGACCACTTTTGTTTCCATCACTAGGATATAGGGCAATTATTGACCTCATAGTCTCCAAACACAAAGTTGTTACTTTCAGATGGTTTGTTTTACCCTGTTATTGACGAACCCTTGTATCTTTGGAGGAAGATGAAGGTCAATGATCCTCTTTATGGTTCCAAGTCAAAACTTGGCACTTCTCTTGAGATTAGGAAAGAAAAAAGTAAACTCTAATAGAATTTACTGTTATTCACAAATTAATAAATTCAGGATGTTTCCTGTCTGCCAAGTGGGTATCACTGTGACCTAACAAAGAGCTGGGAAAAGTATTAACTCTAATTTGGGGGATGGAAATGATGAAATGTCAATGAGAGCCATTTTCCAAGGAAGACTTCACTGAACCTAGAGATTGGTTAGGTTTCTTAATAGATAAAAAAGTAAAATAGGAAAAGAAACAATTAAAGTTAAATGTGAAACAAAGTTTTAAATCTGAGTAATGACAATAATAACAGTGATGCCATAAGCAAGTGGGAATTAAGTTGACGTAGCTGATTTAAAATAAAAGATGGGGGAAAGCCGGGACGGCTCAGCGGGTTGAGCGCTCGCTTTGAGGCCATGAGGACCGAGGATCGAATCCCGGCTCCGGCCCAGGCAGGACCCACGTGCTGAACTGGGGAGTTCCCACAGTTCGGTTCTCTAACTGTCTCTGTCTCTGTCTCTCTCTCTATCTGTCAAAAAGTAAAATAGAAATAAATATGCACTGA
>PVKE010007414.1:0-50791 GCA_004027555.1 Craseonycteris thonglongyai | reverse complement strand
CAAGTAAATAGATAGGTAAGAAAAGCAATTTAATTTAAAACAAAGAAAAGGTACTTACATTTTAAACAGAAGAAAAATTGAAACTCAACGTGGTCACCGAGGATAAATAATATTGATTGATAATAATACTGTTAATACAAAAGAAAAGAAGCTACTGTATGACACTACCAAATATTCAAGCTAACTGACTGTGTTCTTCCATGAGTCGAGTCGTAACTGTTGCGTTCACGCGTTGCGTCCGGTGACAAGTGTAACACACAAGTCAAAATGTATTGTCGGTGACAAGTGTAACACATAAGTCAAAATGTGATGTCCAGGTGGGCGGAGATCACAGTGTCAGGCTATCAGAATTCTAGGAATTTATGACCTTGGCAAATTCCCAGAATGCATTAAACTATTGCTAGAAAGTTTTGTCTTCTACAATCGCTTCAAAGTCCATGGTACACGGAATTCCACCCCAGACATTGTGAGTGATCGACGATCGACCAAAATTGGCCTCGCAAATTCCACCCCAGACATGAATTCCACCCCAGACATTGTGAGCGATTGACGATCGACAAAAATTGGCCTAGTGATGACCGGTCAACCGCGATTGACTTGTTGGCCACCCCTGCTCTAGGACATTCCATTGCACCTGTCATTATGTTTTTTTAAGTCCTTTTAAATCCAAGCCATCCCTTTTTTTTAGGGGCACAGAGTAATCCTGTGAATACTAGTAACGGGCTCCCACCTGAGTGTGAGGACTTTGGGAAACAGGCCTGGCAGGTATAGGGAGTTGGGAGCACTGTTCTGCTTGTGTCTGGGGTATAAGGAAGAGACCTTTTAGCCCTGATCATCTGGAGAAAGCTGTGGGCTTCTTTGTTCAGAAGAAAAAGAAATGGCTTTGGGGGAGATAGGGCAGAGAGTTTGCTGGGACTGGGCTGGGGGTCCTGTGCACTATAGAGCTGTGAAGAAGATAAGTGATTCAGCGTGGCCACTGCAAAAATAAAACCAATTTTAACTTGTTAACATTTTTATTAGGAAACACATTCACAAAGGGCATAAAATGTTACGTACTACCAAGTCCTGCCCACCCTGTCATTCTGTGCCCCTCCTTGGCAGTGACTCCCCTCTTATGTCTCCCTCCAGAAATAATGTCTGCATGGACAAATACATGTTTTCCTCCTACAGCTTTTAAACAAGTTGTATTTTGAAATAATTGTAGATTAACAAAATTCCCTCATTTTACACAATTTTACATTTTACTCTAACAAATCCTACATTACACATAAAACCACTTCATTCTTTTATCAGTTTCCCTGTGGAAGGACACTGTTTTGCTTTCAGTCTTGTGCTGTTTCAAACAAGCCCACAGTGAACATTCACAGACACTCCTCTGACAATAATATATGGCTCATGACAATTGTCTCAAGGAGGCCGTCAATGGAATTTAGACCTTGTAACTTGACTAGATGAGGGCCTGGAGCTAGAGAACTTGGCAGGACAAAGGGGAGTCCAATAAGGAAATACAGGAAAGGAAGAGACACCAACATTGGTTAAACTAGGAACTTTCACATGTGCTACATCCTTGACTGCCAGAAGCAATTCTGAAATAGAGAATACTTTTTACTGAAGGGAGAAAGGCAGCTTGGAGAGCTTAAGTGATTTATCCAAGTTTCTGCAGCAAAATGTGGCAGGACTTTGGCACCAAATACTATTTCATTTCTATGATCCACTTTGAACATAGATGTAACTTAAATGCCAACATTATTTCCCCTCCCAAAATGATACTAGGATTAGGAATAGGGAGTGGGAGGGAGGGAATAAGACATCAAAAAGACAGCCCAGAAAGAAACTAATATTATGATGCTGTACTAACTGTTTTCTCTTGTTTTCTACAGCTATGGAGCCAAAATCCGGGCCCCTCATGCACTGGTCATGACCTTTCTCTTCCGGAGTGGCAGGTACCCACCCCTCTGCACACCCCGCAAATTGGGACAGAATGTGGTCAGCCCTCAGTGCCAGCACTGTTGCAGCAGCTTCCTGGTTGGGTCTAGCCTGTCCCCACCACCACTTTCTAAAGTATAGCTTTGATTCTATTATCCCTGCTGGGAAACTCCTCTGGCTTCCACTGCCCTCCAGAGAACCAATTTCCAGGTGTGTCCTTCAAGGCCCTCGGCCTCCAGGCCTCAGCTGCATCTCCACCTTATTCTCCCATGTTCACCCTGGGGTGCCCTTGGCACACAGGGCTTGCTGTCATTTCATGCACATGCCACCTGTGGCCCTATCTCCATATATTTGCTCATGCAGTACTCCCTACCCCAGGAATGCCCTTTCTTCTTCTACCCCACCTTACTTCCTTCCTCACAACCCATACCATATCTCTGAGGATCACTTTCTCAGAAAACTGTTCATGACCACCCCTCCGTGCTCAGACTTTTTGGCTTTCTTCTGATCTCTCATGAGTCTTCCCTCAAGGCACTTCTCAGAAACCACCTTGTGGTCTAGTTTTTGTTTTTTTTAAAGACTTTATTGTTTGAGAGAAGGTGAGAGAAAGAAAGAGAGAGAGAAGTGGGGAGGACCCAGAGGAGTCTCCATAGTTGTACATTATTAGTTGTGACATGGTTTCATTCCACACAGGTAGATGTGAGGCCTCACAGGGTAGGAATTGAACGAGGGGCCTCCTGCATGGGAGGTGAGAACTTTTGCCACCATCCCAACAGTTACAGTTGTGCCTCAGTTCAGCATATGAGTTTGCACAGGCCGGGGCCAGGATTCGGTCCAGGGACTTCATGGTTGCAAGGCAAATGCTCAACCTGCTGAACTATCTTAGCGTCCCAGGTCTAGTTTTTAATGTATGTAGCCTCACCTGGAGCTTATAAGAATCACACATGGACAGCTTTCTGGCCAAATCCAACTTGCAAGATTTTCTCTTTTCTGTATTTTTGCTTTTTAAATTTTATTTACTTATTATTTTTTTAAATTTATTTTTGTTCTGGTTTTTGTCCTCCAAATTTTTTTAAATTGAGTTCATTCATTCATTCATTCATTCATTTAGTAAATACTTCATTCATTCATTCATTTAGTAAATACATAAGCATCTACTATGGGCCAGATGCTGTTTAGGTGCTGGGGATACAGCAGTGAACAAAACAAACAATGACTACTGTCCTCACAGAGTTTGCATTCTAGTAGGGGATGGCAGAAATTAAACGTAATAAATAAGGCGAGCATATAGTATGGGAGAAGGTGATAACAGGCTATGGGGAAGAAAAATTAGAGCAGGGAAAGAGAAAAAGGGTGCTGGAGGAGGGGCAGGCTGAAGAATTAAATAGAGAAAGCCTCAATGAAAAAGTGATATTTGAGCAAAAACTTTAAGGCAATGAAAAATTTGGCGAAGTGGGTATCAGGGGAAAGAGTGTTTCAGACCCAAGGAATATCCAGTGCAAAGGCCCTGAGGTGTGATCATGTCTGGTGAGTTTAAGGAGGCTGGAGCAAAGGGGTTGGAGGGGAGAGAACAAAGAGGAATGTGTCAGGGATAACGTGGGCCCGTCTTGTCCAACATTAGGCCACAGAGAAGAGTTTGGCTTTTCCTTTAAGTGAAACAGGATATTGTAAGGTTTTATGCAAGGATGTGTCACTATTTGACTATGTGAGAGTAAAGAGTTTGCTGCTGAACAAGAACAGATTGGGGAAGCTGGCATGGCTCAGTGGGTTAAATGCTTGCTTTGCAGCCTCGGGGACCGAGGATCAAATCCTGGCCCGTGTGGACCCATGTGCTGATCTGGGGTGTGCTTCCCATGCGGGAGGCCCCCGGTTCATTTCTTGCTCCCTGGTTCAGCTCCTGGCTCGCCCTGCGCGGCCCTCACCCACCTGTGTGGAATGAAACCATGTCAAAAACTGATGACATGGGGAAGCTGGGATGGCTCAGCTGGTTGAGCACTCGTTTTGCAGCCCCGGAGCCTGAGGATCGAATCCCAGCCCCAGCCCATGCAAATCCATATGCTGAGCTGGGGTGTGCCCCAGTTCATTTCTTGCTAGGTCCTATGCAGGAGGCTCCCAGCCCAGTTCCTGCCCTGGGCAGCCCTGTGCCCACCTGTGGAGTGAAACTATATGGAAAACTGATGCTGTCAACTATGGAGACTGCTCTGGGCCCTCCCCCTTCTCTCTGTCTGTCTCTGTCTGTCTCTTTCTCTGTCAAAAAAACAATAAAAATAAATTTAAAAAACTGATGATGTGCAGCTATGGATACTGCTCTGAGCCCTCCCCCCTTCTCTCTGTCTGTCTCTAACTCTCTGTCTCTGTCAAAAACAATAAAATAAATCTTAAAAAAAAATTTTTTTTAAACAGAGGGTGGGGAGCCAAGGGCAAAAGTAGATGTAAAATAGAAGGCTGTGGCAATAATCCAGGTGAGCAACACTTTAAGGGTTCAGACCTTGGTGGTGACAATGAAGGTGAGAAGTGGTCAGATTCTAGAAATGATGTAAAGGCAAGGTTAGTGTCAACACTTAAAAACTGAAAAAACTAACTTTCTTGTCAGAACTGGGCCTATGTTCCTATGAGACAGGACCCAGCTGACACCTGACTATGCCCATTTACCTGGCAGATTTCCACAGGTTCCAGTAGACCCACTTTAAGGTCATCTAGCCTTGAGGGCACTTGGGTTTACAGTTCTTGAATTGATCTCCAAGAGTACACTCTGTCCTTTTCTCTTTGTGTTCTTACTGCCCTCAAGTGATTTAATGTTAAAGGATAAATTGATTCCTTTTCCTACTTAAATGTTTGCTGCTCTCAGGATAAAGACAAAATTTAGTATGGCCTCACCTTCCCCTCTACATCCCTATATCCTTCACCCATATATTTTCTGCTCAGGCCTTGACAGTTTTTTTCTGTTCCTTTATTCCCTACTCTGTTCCTCCTTAGAACCTTTGCACCTGCTGATCCTCTCCCCTCATTGACTCCTCATCCTTCAGATCCCAGAATCATTTCTTGTCAAGGTCAATGTTTGTGCCTTGCTTTATGATTATTTATATTTTCCTCTCCCATTAGATTATAAACTTCATGAGGGCAGCAAGCAGATTTGTTTTTTCCCCAGAATTGTACCCCCAAATCCAGCACATAGTAGGCACTCACTCCCTCGCTCATTCATTTCTTCACATGTTTACTCCAAAAAAATATATTGAGCACCTATTATGTGTCAGGCCCCATTCTGGGCCCTGAGGATGCATAAGCCAGATGTAGACACCAGTCTCTGGTAGCTTCCACTGAGATGGGGCAGGGGTTGTGGGAGATAACAAACACACATATAAATGTTAGATGGTGACAAGAGCTACGAAGGAAGAGAGAAGTAGGGTAAGGGGACAGATGTGATGGGCATTCATTTATATAGGGTGGTCAGGGAAAGGCTCTTTGAGGAAGTGGTGTGGAGATGAAGTAAAGGCCTGTATCAAGTGAGTCCTGGACATGGAGACTAGAGGCCTGGGGTTGAATGAGCATTGGCTGTGAGCTCCTTACCTGGTTCAGATTTGCATGCCCAGTGGGTGAATGCCATTGAAATGACTAGGCCTGTGCTTATGTTGGCTCCTGTGTTTATGCAGCCTCCGAGAGAAGCTTCGGGCCATCCTGCAGGCCACGTACACCCACTCTTCCAACCTGGCCTGCTTCGTGTTCACCTACAAGGGGCTTTGTGCCTTGCAGTCCCACGTGCAGGGTGAGACCCACCAGATGCACTCATTCCTGGCTGCCTTCATCGGAGGCTGGCTGGTATTTAGAGATAACAATAACATCAACAGCCAGGTAAAGATCCTTTCCAGGGACAGTGGTGTAAGGGGGCTGGCTGATAGGGGTGGGGGAGGGTTTTCATGTGGTTCAAGTATGAGATGGGGATGGGGGTTGAAAGTGAGCTCTTAGTTTCCCTCCAAGTCTGAGGGTCTGTGGTTCACCAGTCCCTCTGTGACCTTGGAAAGACCACCCCCCCCTCCGTTTTCCCATCTGTAAACCAAGCAGCTTGTTGGAATTTCATGGTTCCCAAAATCAATGTATGTGGTTCTCTCTGGGACAAAGATTTTTTGTTTTTTCAAAAAACAACTCTGCACTGGAATAAAAAAGAAAAATTACCTTGGAGAATGATTTTCATAAAATAAAATTTATTATGCTCAAAGAATTGTATCTTATTCTGCAACTTGCCCTTTTAAAGTCCTTCTTATTCAGCATGAAGCGTTAGAAGCCCCTCTATTTGCCTCCCTTAAATTTATTAAACATTTTTTAATTATAAAAATAGTGTTATTTTTATATTTTTTAAAATGTAGACTAAGCACCCTCTATGTGTGCCTGGCATACTTCCCGGTGCTTGGGACACATCATGATAAAAGAAGTAGAAAAGTTCCCATCCCTCTCCAATTGTCAAGCCACTGTCCAGGCTTAGTCACTCTAATTATGTCTTCTGTAGGTATTTTAACATTACTATTTTACATCTTTATTATTCTTTTTCATCAGAATTAAAAAAAAAAAAAGAATTTAAAAAAATGAGCATATTTACGTGGTTCAAAACTAAAAGGTAACTTGACACCAAAAAAAACACATCAATAACAAAACAATTAATAAATTGGATCTCATCAAATCATCCTGTACACCAGCTTTGAAAAACACTTGATTCATACACAGTATGTGTCCCTCCCTCCCTGCAGATCAGCATGTACCTGTTGTCACGCGTCCTGTTTGCCCTGTGCCGCTTGGGCGTGGAGAAGGGCTACATTCCTGAACCCAAGTGGGACCCATTCCCGTTGTTCTCTGCGATGGTGTGGGGGCTGGTGCTGTGGCTCTTTGAGTACCACCGGCCCACCCTGCAGCCCTCGCTGCAGTCCTCCATGACCTACCTGTACGAGGACAGCAATGTGTGGCACGACATCTCAGACTTCCTCATCTACAACAAGAGCCGGCCCTCGAAGTAATGTGGCCCTGAGGTGCTTATGGGTGCTTTTACGCTCAACTAGGCTCCAGGAGGCATCCAGCTGTTACTCAAGATGGGCTCCATCAGTGAAACCTCTCAGAGGATCCTGCCTTCTCAAGACAATGGCTCTCAGGCTCCAACTTTTTTTATCCCAGAGTTTCATTTTCCGAAGCAAAAAGCACCAATTTTCGAATCCCGTTAGATACTCTTGAATGGTGGAATAAAAGGCCATGGGCATGGTTCCAGTTGCGCTGCTGACTTCTGTGAAACCAGAGAAAGCCGCCCCGCTCTCTAGGCCTCAAGGGTCATCGAGCTCAGAGGAAGGCCCTGAAAGTGGGTATGTTCTTCGGCTATTCTTATGTAACAGAGGGCTCTTGCTGGTGGGCGGTGGATTTGCAAATACGTTTTTACAAAATATTAAGTTCCTTCTCTCAGGTGTTCTATTGGAGAAGTGTTAAGAGTTCCACTGTCCAGTAGAAACACAATGAGAGTCATATGTAATTGACATTTTTCTAGTAACCACATTTAAAAAAAAAAAGTGGAAAGAACCAAGTGAGATTAACCTTATTTATTTTAGCCCAAATTTATAAAATATTATTTTAACATGTAATTAATATAAAAATGAATGAGATAGTTTACATTCTTTTTTCTTGTACTAAGTCATCAAAATCAGGTGTGACTTTTACACTTACAGCACATCTCAGTTTGAACCAACCACATTTCAGGTACTCAGTAAGTAGCTACTTGTGGCTAGTGGTGACTATATTGTACTCTACAAATAAATATAGGACAGTTCTGTCATCATAGAAAATTCTAGTGGACCATGCAGATATAGAGCTAGAGGACATGGGTTTGCATTCTCACTTTACCACTGTATGACTTTGAGGAAGTTTTTTGACCTCTCAGAGCCTCAGTTTCTTGTAAAATTAGGATAATTGTAATAACACATGGTGTCCACATTGGACTTGTGTAAATACAACTGCTATTGCTACTACTAATCACATCATTTAGTGAGCTTCTACTTCCTCCTGGGTGCTTTGCACATACTATTATTAATCCATACAGTGACCTTGCTGGTCTGAATTTTGATCAGCATTTTATACATGTGGAACTGAGGATCAGGGATGGGAAGTAACTTGCTCAGAGTAATACTGAAACAGGAAAATGGTGTTTCTTGCCATGTTTGAGGTTCTTTGTCTCGTGCAATCAAAGAATGAAGACGGACTCCACAGGAAAGATTAAGCAGAAGTTTATTGGAAAAAGGAAAGCTCTCTGATGAGAGGGGGCACCCGAACTCCTTTTATACCCTTTATTTTACCCAAGGCCCTGCTTTCATCTTTCAGTTCACATGCCTGGTTAATCCACTTAAGTGAGTTTTGAGACAAACCACAGAAGTTCTGTGATTTATTGTTAACCCTTATCTCCAGGTGATATGCCTGGTTGAGGGATTCTGGTCCTCGAAGGCCTTGGCGTCCTTTATCTTGTCTTTCAGTACCTGGTCACCTTGTTCCAGAAGCCCTAGGTTCACATTCCTTGGATATGGACATTATGTAACCACCAAGGCCTTCCTGACTATCTTAAGTTTTGCTTAATATCCTGTATCAGTACAACTAGTATGGTAGCCCTATCAGGCTTTGAACCCAGATCTGTCTGATTTCACAGCCCATGTGTTTTTCAGTGCCTTACTCTAAATTTAGAGCTAAGCTATGCAAATGTTAGGTATAGGGTCTGTTCTGGACGTGGATACATACTCAGATGCCTACAAGAGCCTGGCAAGGGGAAGCTGGGAGGGCTCAGCAGGTTAAGCACTTGCTTTACAGCCCCGGGACTGAGGATCAAGTCCCAGCCCCGGCCCTTGTGGACCCATATGCTGAACTGGGATGTGCTTCCCATGCGGGAGGCCCCAGTTCCACCCGTGCGCACCCCCCCATTTCAGCCCCTGGCTCAAGGGGGCATGCCTCCCCATGCGGGAGGCCCCCAGCCCTGTTCCTGCCCTGCGTGGCCCCCACCCACCTGTGTGGAACAAAACCATGTCGAAAACTGATGACGTACACTATGGAAACTGCTCTGGGCCCTCCCCCTTCTCTCTGTCTCTGTCTCTCTCTGTGAAAAACAATAAAATAAATCTTTAAAAAAAGAGCCTGGCAAGTAGCATAAATGATAATGTTCTGGGTTCTATGTAGTATATGCAGTAGGGAGTAATGGTGTTGTAGTGAACTGGAGGCTTGTATGCCAGTCTGATTTTTTAAACCCACCAAGCTGGACAAATCAAACAGGTCTCCAGGAAGATTTGGTCAATGGCCCACCAATTAGAGACCCTTGGTCTAACAGGAATATTAAATCTCCTTTTATATTTTAGAAGTTACTAGTATAAATGTGGACATGAGTCACTGGAGATCTTATCCAAATGCAGATTCTGATTCAGTGGGTTTGGGGTGTGGCCTGAATATTCTGCATTTCTCATAGACTTCCAGGTGCTGCTGCTGCTGCTGCTGCTGCTGATCTGAGCCACACCTTGACTAACAAGGTAGTAGATGATATGGGGCCAGCCACTACCCCATGTGACAAATGAGGAAACTGAGCTATTAGGTAACTGAGCTGGGATTAGAGCTGATTCTAGCAGCTGTGTTCTCAGCTACAATGTGTTGTACTGAAAGCTTGGTGATCTTGAAGGTCCTTTAGTTTATTCATTCTGTAGGGGCTGAATGAGATCTCAGATTTATGGGGAAGGGAGAGGGTGGCCATCAGCAAGCAGGTTTTATGTCAGGTGCTGGGGTGCCCTTGCCCATTTCCCATCTAGCTTACCACTTCAGTGTATACAGCCAACTTCTCCAACTGCCACCCTGTGTCTTTCTGTCTGAGGGCTCTCACTTGCCACTGGCACCTGCTTTGCCACCCTGCAGCAAACCTGCAGTGCTGGAGGATTAACATATGCCAAGAGCAGCTCCCAGCCAGTGACTGATGAAGCCCCACTCTCACACCCCTTGTCCAATTATGACCAGGTGGAATAACTCCAATGTGCATGCTTCACTCTGGCTCCCGGGGTGCCCTAGTAGAACTGAGCTTTGGTTTCCCTCAGTAGTCAGTTGCTTGATAACACCCACTTCCTTGTCTCCCTTCCTCATACCCCTACCAGTGCTTCTTGAGACTGCTTCCCATATAAAATCACTCAAATCCTTGTCTAAGGGTATGCTATTAGGGAAACCTAAACTAAAATTGACCTCTGGTGCAGCAGGTTGAGAGGCAGCATAACATGGCTGTTGGGGGTGTAGGCTTTGAATCCAGTGCCTGGGCTCGGCCTTGGCCCTTCTGTTTCCTTGGACAAGTGACTTACCCATTCTTGCGTGTGTACTGTGTAAAGCAGGCGTTCTAATAGCACACACCTCTCGGGGTGGTCTGTAAAATTAAATGATACAATGCACATAAAGTAAGTGCTCAATAAATTTTGCTGTTATTTCTAATAGCTTCCAAATGTAGAAAGAAGCATGGCCCTGAGAACTGAGTACACCTTGCTTTTAGCCTATCCTGCTGTCTGGCTGAAAGTAAAAAAAACCTTGGCTGCCCACCCTCCCCATGTCCCCCCACTGCCACTAGGGTTGGCCAGCTCCACCACCGACTGTCTCCGCTCTCTAAGAATAGGTTTCCCTCACAGATGGCCTCTCTCTGGAACCTGCCAGAGCATCTGGTACCTCCCAACTGCTCACTCCAGGGAGGAACGCAGTGTGGTCCTTACTGAGGAACAGTGCTGGCTTCCAGCAGACCTGGGAGGAGTGCCCACTCAGATTCCTCCTAGCTGAGCCTCCATTTCCTAAGATCTGTAAAACAGGCATTGCCAAAGGGCCCTGGGCACACCATAGACACTCCAGAAGTGCTAGTTCCCAAAACTGCACAGTGGTTTAACATGTGTTTGTTACTAAGCACCTGCTACATTCCTGTGAAGTGTCCTGACATGCAAGATTGTAAACAATAATTTTCTAATCAATACTACATACACGTGGTATCAAACTTAAATAGAACAATACACGTCTAACAGAGAAATAACAGGTTCCCTCCTACACCCAGGCTGTACCCCTAACCCCTTGCCTGGGCACTCATTGCCAGCTCTTCCCAGTATAGCCTTCCTGAGAAATTCTATGCACAGCCACCTATCTTTGTCTTATAAAAAGCTTTTACATTGCACTCTCATCTCTTTGGCATTTCCTCCCTGTCCTCTGCATGTTTGGTTTCTCTTTGATTAATAATCTGATAATCTGGTATGAATGAGTCTTTTCTTTGAGCTGGTCCCCTCCAAACTCCAGATTCTTACTATGATCTGCATGCAAACGAACTACCCTAGATATCCTGAGCCTCACCACAGACGACGCCCAACAATTCAGGCCCACAGGACTCCCAAGGGAAAGGGGAAGGACACAACTGAAGTGAATTTGGGGCATTTCTGCTCCCCATCCAGTGAACCAATGTAACAGCGATTAAGTCACAGGCTGAGATGCCAAGAAAATGAGTCCTATGATGCTTGCTGCTCCCCCGCCTTCCACAGACTCCAGAAATGAACCTGGACATGGTGTTACTTTCTATATTGTTCCCTTCTCCCATTCCTATGAGTGCATTTGGGTTCATAAGAATCAGGCTTTAAACCTGACAGCCTCCTACACCAGAACATGGTGCTGAGCTCCACCTCCTGGAGCGAACCCCACACTATCTACAAGCTGTGACCGGATAGGTGGTCTTCGATGAATTAGAGAGCATTTATAAAGAGAAATGCCATTTTCCCCCTTCCCTTGTCTACTTCCAGATGTATAGGGAGAGAATGTGTCTTAACTTCAGTCTTGAAAAGCATTTTGGGTAAGAAGTTTTTCAACCAAAAGGTCTCCTATAGGACTCTTGTGAGCTGGAGGCTACACGGGCCCATATAGAGGATGGAGGGAAAGCTGGGCGTTCTTCTGAGTATTGTTTTCAGAGAGGGCTTCCTAACAGAGGGCTCCCCATTTTCTGTACCAGGTCTCTGCTCAAAGCTGCTGTCAATGTTCTGATTTCATAAATAAGACAGGAAATGCAGGTTGTGGGGTCTCTGTCAGAAACCTTGTTTGCACTGTTTTCTGGGCTTCTCCCTTCAGCTTCTCCTCATGGGCTGTACATCAGCTGAGAGAAAGATCAAGGCCAGACCACATCAGCTCTTTTAAGACACTCCTTTTTAGAGTGTCTTTTATATGTGTATCATGAACCACTTTGGCATCTGGTGAAGCCTGTGGACCCTTCCCAGAGTGCTGTTTTTAAAACCTATAAAGCAAAATACATAGGATTTAAAAAGACAACAATTAGGGATGCTGGGACAGCTCAACAGGCTGAGCGCTTGGCTTGCAACCATGAGGTCCAGGGATCAATCCCAGCCCCTGCCTGTGCAAACCCATAGGCTGACCTGCGGCGCAACTGGTAACTGCCAAGTCCTGCAGTGAAAGTTATTGCCTCCCATGCAGGAGGCCCCCAGTTTGGTTCCTGCCCCACGTGACCCCACATCCACCTATGTAGGATGAAACTGTGTCACAACTAATGATGTACAACTATGAGGACTTTTCTGGTCTCTCTCTCTCTCAGCTTCTCTCAGAACAATGGAATAAATTTTTTTTAAAAAGAACAATTATATTGAACACTGAAATTATCAAAATATTTTAAAAATTTGTGATTTAGTAATATTTGTTGTTTTTTCACACATCAAATAACAAGCTCTAGTGGCAGGTCCAAAACTACCATGATTTCACAGGTACAGTAAACATGAATAATATCTCAAAATACCTGCAGCTGACAGGATATGGAAGTAGCTGTGATTTCAATTGGTGATAAAATCCCAGCTACTGCTAATAGGCTTCTAGTTTGTTGCCTACATGTAGAATTGATGGAAATGTTAATGTTTCAGTCAGAGGCTAGTGAAAATATAGATGTAATTTTTTTTTTCCCTATCCAAGTTCATGGCACTTGGGTTCATGGATCACAGATTCAAAACTCCTGCTTGAGAGTGACCTTCCCAGCCTGGCCGTGTGGCAGCTGTCATTGTTTACCAAGCCCTGAGCATGGATGGAATAATGAAAATAATGACACAATGTCATCATTTGGAACACGATTTCTGTTCATTTCTTCCACCAACAAATGTAATGCCTTTTCCATCTTAACTAAGCACTTATGCACTATGGCTGTAACTTTTACAGTTTGAGGTGTGACAGCAAAATTAGCACAAGATCCTTTTTCCTTCACAATTTCACGGAAGATTCATTCTTACCATAGATAGTGGCAAACTCAGCATACGAGCTTTCTTTCTTATTAAGTTGAGAACTTTCACCTTTTCACTTAAAGGAAACACTTTACAGCTTCTCTTTGTCATACGAAATGACCAGCATCGCTACTCTTGCAATTTGTGGCCATTATTAAAATAAAATAAGGGTTACTTTGAATATAAGCACTGCGATACCATGACAGTCCTAGATGGCTGCTAAGTGACTAAATAGGCAGGGAGTATATATAACATGGACACGCTGCACAAAGGGGTGATTTGTTTTGGGTAAGAGAATAGGACAGCATGAGATTTCATCCACCAAAACAACATGAAATTTAAAAATTATGAATTGTTTATAGAATTTTTCATTTAATATTTTTGGACTGCAGTTGACTGTGGGTAACTGAAACCATGGAAAGTAGAACTGTGTGGATAAGAGGACTACTGTAGAGATAAATCTTAGCTAGCTCTCATAATACAGTGACGACTAGATATGGTGGTGGTGGTAGTCTTAATATAGGTAGCATTTCTTCCAGATGACAATGATTTGCCACAAGAGTTGGTTTCTTATTTTGAAACACACTACATTGGAGAGAGAGGCCGAGGGCCCTCTTTGAGGGTGCAGAGTTGAACCCAAGGTTCTCTTAAGAAAGACAAATGCTTAGGTACGATCCACAAAATGAAGTCAGTTATTTGCACATTTTTGCTTTTACATAGGACAAGGGTCTTAAGGAAGGTCTGGACAGTTCTTACTATTAATAAATGCTCTTCTCGCTAAATGTTAAAATATAACAAGTACTAGTATTTTGCAGAATGAGTTTGACAGGAACTTAACTAGGCAAGCTAGCCAACTGCAAGGAAGAAATCAACATGTAATTAACCAAATAGTGTATATAAGCAATGACTAAGTCTACCTTTAGGGTGGCCGAGCTTTGGTTGTGAATCCTGTCTCCTTTACTTGCTGAAAGTACATAAATACCTGACAACAACAGCATCTCACCGTATCTCTCATTCTTGAATGCAATACTCTCAAGTGGTGGACCCCTTGAGGTAGGTAACAAATTTTGGCAACTCAGAGGGAGCTCTCCTAAAAGGCCGCCCTCTTGGCCGGGTGTGGACACTTGGTGAAGCAGCTGGCAGCTGCAGGCTATCTGGAGCTTGCTTATCTGTGTCTCTACTGGACAGAGGATTTGTTCTATAGGAAATGCCTGCTTGGTGCCAACCACCAGAATGCCTCCACAGCGAAGCGGAGTAGCCACCTGAACCTGTGCAATTAGTGCTTGGGAAGGGAGGCAGGTAGGTCAGCCTCTGTGGTCATCTTAATTAATGTGTCTATTCCCGTTTTGGGTATAAGTTTGTTGGATCTTTTCTTTTCTGGTGCATGTTTGGTTTTAGGTTGGTCAGGCAGGAGCTGTCTCTGGGATACTGGATTCAGGGCCCTAACTAGGTCTAACTCTGGAGAGTTGAGGAGCACCTTTGGGGCAATCCAAGACATCCTCAGGTGATGATTTCTGGTCTGGTTGTCAGGGAACCCTGGGTCACTGATAATGTTTTCAGTGGGCTAGAGGTTATGGGATCATAGTGTCCACCACCCTTTATTTCTTTCCTGCAGGAGTTGGATTTTGTTCTTTGTATCCTTTGTATCCTTATTTGTCTTATGTGTAAACATGCCCAATTGCAATGTGCCTTTTGGGGTGCATTCTCCAGAATTAGATAAACAGAGCTCTGGGAAAGCTGGGATGGCTCAGCGGGTTAAGCACTCACTTTGCCGCCCTAGAGACCAGGGATCAAATTCCGGCTCCAGCCCATGCAAACCCACATGCTGAACTGGGGTGTGCCCCCAGTTCAGTTCTTGCCAGGGCCTATGCGGGAGGCTCCCGGCCCATTTCCTGCCCTGTGCAGCCCCGTGCCCACCTGTGAAGTGAAACTATATGGAAAACTAATGCTGTCAACTATGGAGACTGCTCTGGGCCCTCCCCCTTCTCTCTGTCTCTCTCTGTCTCTCTCTGTGTCAAAAACCAATAAAAATAAATCTTTAAAAAAAAAAAAAAGAGCTCTGTTGATTTGACTTAAATAAATTAAGCACTTATATAAATTAAGAAATATAACAAATGGGTTAATGGTAGGAAACTACTTGTGCTGTCCAAGGCAGCCTTTCTGAGGCTGGGAGTCTTCTGGATTCGGGAGGCATTGTTTTATACGTGTAGCTTCTTTGCTTCCTCGGATTTTAGCATTTCCCAGGAGATCGTTTAAAATCACATTTGTTACTTTACACATACAAGCTCTCCCTGCAACCCCCGCCCTGCCTCCATCAAGGAGTGTACTTTCTGGAGCACCCACAGCTGGGTGAAACTCATGATGTGAAATGGGAATGGCGCCCAAAACTGGCAGTTCCCTGAACAGCAAGGTTCCTGTCTGACAGGCTATACCACCTTCAATGAGGAGGACAAGCAAGTGAGCTCATGGTTTCCAGTGGAGGTGACTTGGGGCGGAAGGGTCTCTTACCCTAGAAGACAGGCAAGACAGCAGCAAAGGTTTTGCTGTGGGACTTGGGCCAGTCAATGGCTAATGGTGTAAACATATATGCTTGAGGTTATATGGGAAGAATTACCAGTTTTATCTATGAGCCAAAAAAAAAAAAAAGAACCATGTTTTGTAGGCTATTTGAATAAGACTCCCACTGCTTACCTTCCTCCAAAGTATAAAGGGAAAAAAATTACATGGCACATCCTTTCAGAGAGTCTCATTGATATAAAGAGGTATTCTATTAGCAGGTGTGATTTCAGAAATTTTACTAAAGGTGTAGTAACAGGCTGAATATCCTAGGAGCATTGAAAACTAAGTGAAACAGGGATTACCTGATTGGATTGGTGCCAGAGAACAAGAAAAGTCTGCCATGATTTACAAATGTAGTTTGAGTCAGCTTTGCTGGACTTGCAAAATGCAGGTAGAATCAACCACATGTGGATGTGTTTTGAGTAACAGAAACCAAAAGGTTGGGTTTCATAGCAACATGGTATGGCAGGGAGATGGAAATGACACACACAGGGAAATGAATTGCTTTTAAGTGTGATGGAAAATTTTTAAGCTTTTAGAGTGGTCTTAAAAAGTAATTTACTGGTTCTCTGCCCATTTGTATGACAGAGCACATATCTGCAAGGATGGTTTTGAGATCACTAACTCTGGGCAGATACACAGTTATTCATTCCCTTGTGTCAACCCAATTAAGTAAAGAAGATTTGTGAGACCTCAGCTTGTTTTCTGAGCACCAGCCCATTAGCTCCCTCTTCTCCAAAGCTGTGGGGTGGCTGAATGTGGGCCGTGTGCAGGGGACAGAGCTTGCTCTGCATTCACATGTAGGACAAGGTACTTCTAAGCTGTGTCTCCTCCTTGGGGAGTGGCCCCAGTCAGCCTGGGCACAGGCCCCCATGGGACAGGCTTTGGGAGTTTACTGACTGGCAGTGGAATGGGCTGACCCAGGCTCTTCCCTTGCTGTGCAAGCCAAGGTGGAACAGCCCATGTTTTGTCACAGCCAGAAGCAGCCATAGAAGTTTAAGAATAGATTACCTACCGCACTGCTCAGGTGCACACTGGAAGTGAGACAGGTGCAGGGAAGGCCACACCACCCAGAACCCTAAGCAGATTGGGTCTGAATTGTGGCATGTAAACCAAGCTTAGTTAAACCAGCCATACTGGGTCTTTTTGTTTTTTAATTGTTAAATTTATTGGGATGACATTGATTGATATCAATTACATTGTTCCCAGGTATACAGTTCTGCATTACATTGTCTATACATCGCATTATGTGTTCAACACCCAGAATCAGCTCACTTTCCATCACCATATATTTCATTCCCCCTCCCTACTTCCCTCCCTACAGCTCTCCCACTCACCTCCCCGCTTACCCTCAGGTAACCACTAAACTATTGACTGTGTCCATGAGTTTTTGTTTCTTTGTTACTTTCAGTTTTATATTTCACCTATGAGTGAGGTCATATGTTTTTTGATTCTTTCAGTCTGACTTATTTCGCTTAATAAGATGTTTTCAAGGTTCGTCCACGTTGTCACAAATTGCTGTATTTCATCTTTGGGCCTGTTTTCTGTCTCTCACACTCCCACCTGTCAAAGACATGCAGGGCAATCCTTGGGAAGGCCTCTAGGAGTCCAGAAGCCAGAGGGCTGAGAGGTGCTGGGACCGGTAACTGCAGTAGATTATTTTCCCAGCATGGGGTCTGCAGCTGGACAGAAGAGGTGAGGCAGGGCTGAGTCCCGTGCGAGTTGTCCCCATGTGGCATCTCTGACTCTCCTTCCTTATCCTTCCTGTATCATTCTGATTTGAATGACCTGCACCAGCAGCTGTTCCCTGCACCTTCTTTTTTTTAAGATTTATTTTATTGATTTTTGACAGAGAGAAGCAAAGACAGAGAGAGACAGAGAGAAGGGGGAGGGCCCAGAGCAGTCTCCATAGTTGACATTAGTTTTCCATATAGTTTCACTCTACAGGTGGGCACAGGGCTGCGCAGAGCAGGAACTGGGCCGGGAGCCTCCCACATAGGTCCCAGCAAGGACTGAACTGGGGGCGCACCCCAGCTCAGCATGTGGGTCTGCAGGGACCGGGGCCAGGACTCGATCCTCGGTCCCCGGGGCTGCAAAGTGAGCGCTCAACCCGCTGAGCCATCCCAGCTTTCCCACCTGCACCTTCTTAAGCTCAGGATCAGAGCTTCCCTTTCAGTCTCGAGCTCCTAATATTTCCAAACTGGGAACGGGATGGAGGAGCCACAGTCTGTAAAGATGGAAACTGTGGGTGATAGAGACCTCAAGCGATGTGCTCATCTCAAGCCTCATCCCAACCCTTATTGGGCAGTAGGTTTGGGGGACACTAGGTAGCAAGTGAGTGGTGGTTTCTCCCTGTGTCCTGATTTTCAGAAGGGCTTTAGTGTCAGAGCAGCAGCTGTGTAGCTGGCTAACTAGAGGGTGATGTCTAACAGGATGTCTGATCACAGAGGGCCTTGTGTTATGTGGGCCTGAACAGCATGGCCTCACATGTTTGGACACACACATACACACACACACACATGTTTGTATTCCCTGGGAGTGCCTCCTGCCATCTTCTGTGGTGCATTGTCCCAAGAGAGTGCATGTAGAGCTGTGGCAGGACTTCCTTCCAAGCTGCCCTCCCTCCCAAGGCTGAGGTGCAGCTGTTTACTAGGCCACATAGCAAGCATCACAGTGCTTGAGAAACCACGGGACACTGATTGGATGTTGTATAGAACTGTCTTATCTGGTATCCCTTCCCCTCCTGGGATTGCTGAGTTTCCACCATTGGGCTTGCCCTTTCTGCATAGTCACTTCCTGCCCAAGTCCTATCTGTCCTTCAAAGTCCTGTATGGACCTAGCAGCTCAGTAAATGATTCCTAAGTAAAAGTCATGGCTTGGTGTCCTCAGTCATATGGGGGCGAAAGGCAGAACCTACCTACCCTCTTCTCTCCCTTGCTGGCATCAATTCTGAGAGGCTTAGAGAACTCTTTGTCCATAGGAAGGCTGTCACTATGGTCCACCTTGCTCATTAGGTATCCACCAGAGTGAGTTTATGAGTGACAGGTTCTCAGTCTCCTTGATTTTTCCCTCTTATGGCTCGTGTTTCCTGTTAGAATAGTGCTCTCTTTATGCACTCCTCAGAAATGTTAGAAACTATGGGACCCTAAGACTTTCATAAGCCAGGCAGCCAAAGAATTTTACTCTAACTCAAAGGTGTACTCCATCCATATTCAGCAGCAAGCTGTTATAGAAATATGACCTCATCCCTAAAACTCTCGTGGGAATTGTCAGATAGGGCAAGGGTCTCAAGACCTGGGCAGTTCTTGCTAGATGTTAAAATGTAGCAGTGTTTTGCAGATACAGCTGTAAACAGGATGAGCTTGACAGGAACTCAACCTGGTAAGTGTAGCTAACTGTGAAGAAGAAATCAAGGAGCGATTAACCAATTAGTATACTGGAATATAAGCAAGGCTAAGCCTGCCTTCTGAGAGAGCTATGGGGTAAATCCTACATCCTTTACTTGCCACAAGTAACTAAAACTGCCTAATGAAAATCATCTCGCTCTTGAATGGACGGCCCCTGAGTAACATTGCCATAAATCGACACATGTTCTAAATAAAGTCTTTTTAATGTTACTTTTTTCATGTCTCATTGTGTCCTTTTTAATGTTTCTCTTGTCATGACTTTTATCTTTTTTATTGCAAAATTGCCTTACGGTCAGTTATGCAGAGAATATTTGCAACAGCCACGATTGCAGCAAAGATGTCTGCAGCAAAGATGTCCATGGCAAAAATGTTACAGCCAAAGTACCCAGAACCGTTCACAGTATAGGATCTGCGAAGTGCACTGGCCCAGAGAAGGGAGGGAGCTGAAAGCATTCCAGGGCCTGGCAGGAGGAGGCCTGAATGGCTGGGACAATGCAGGGTGGGGCTCATTGGAGCATTGGAGATGGAGTCTGCAAAGCCTGCTGGGCCCATCCACCAACTTTGTGAGCTCGAGTAAGGGGTTTGGGTTTTCTTATGAGTATGCTGTGTAGCCCTTGGCAGGTTTAAGCAGGGGAGTTTTGTGATGTAATTTATAGTTTGGAAAGGTCCTTTCAACTACATGTGGAGAAGAGTGTAGGGGTCCAGGCTGGCAGCAGGATCCAACCAGGAAGGAAGGGAGAGCAAATGAACCTCTGTTCCCTTCTTTAGGCCTCTCCAACTGAGAAACAGGCCTTGACCTTGCCCTCCCCCTTGCCTCCTCAGCTCCTGGGGGCCCATGGGCCCTCCATGACCCCTATGGGGCCTGCCACCCGCCCACCAGGCCCCTGGCATGTGGGCTTCCCAGCTGGCCCTAATTGTTGTCACTCCCCAGGCAGTCATGGGAACACACTCCCTCTGGCCCCTCCACCCCCCTCATTCCAGACAGAGCCAGGCCCTAACAATGCCCCCTCAGCCAGCCAGTGGCCTGGACACAATGTCCCTGTTTCGGTTCATTGCCAGCTCCAGGAGGCCTGCTGGGTTTCCTGGCCTGTTTGGCATATATATATAACTCTGGCTTCCAGCAGGGTTTTTTTTTTTGTTGTTGTTGTTGCTGTTTTAAAAAAAAAAGAACTCTATCTCCTCTTCTCTGAATACCTTAATATATTATAAAAAGCCTTTATCATCCCATCCTGAGCCTTCCCTAATTATTTCCCTGACCACATTTACCATGTGCCTATCAACCCTGTGACCAAATGCAGGTCAGCAGGTGTCAGCGAGAAAATGAGAGAAAGAAAATCTGCTCGCTCCACCATGGCTAACCTCGAATGTGCTGGTGATGCTGAAGATCATGAAAATAACCTGAGGGCTTATGACATGCACAGCAGGCACTATTCCTGGCACTTTTTGTATGCCATATCTCATTACTCTAAGATGCCATCAAAGATGAGGTACAACATTATTTTGAGTCCCTAAGAGAAGAGCTAATGATATAAAACGGACATGCCATTAATTGTATGATGTACCTTAATTTCAGAGATGTTCAAGTATGAGAAAAAAAAGTCTTAGAATCAATAGCTGGGAAGCCGGGATGGCTCAGTGGGTTAGGCGCTCACTTTGCATCGCCGGGGACCAGGGATCGAATCCCGGCCCCGGCCCGTGCGGAGCCATGTGCTGAACTGGGAGCTCCCCCAGTTCAGTTCTCTCTCTGTCTCTGTCTCTGTATCTCTCTCTCTCTCTCTCTCTCTGTCAAAAATAAAATAAATGAAAAAATATATATTTAAGAATCAGTAGAATATGGGATTGTCTCATCTACACACTTCATTGCCCTACAAATGTATTTTCCTCCACGTCTCCATACCTAATAGTTTGGAAGACAGTGCAGAGATTGCTTCAGGAAAACTCTCCTATTCTGCAGACTTACAAGACAGTTTTTCTTGTCTCTGGAAAAATTGAAAGATGTAGGCAAACTGCTTCATTGATACAGTATATCTTTCTTTCTTTCTTTCTTTTTTAAATCTTTCTTAATAACGGCTGACATTTATTGAGAATTCTATATGTGCCAGGTACTGCTCTAAGCACTTTTAATAATTCATTAAATGTCCTAACAACCCTATCAGGTAAACACATATTATCATACCCGTTTTATAGATGAAAAACCCCTCTGATCTAAGTGTCCCCTACCAACTCTGGGGCCCTGGTCAGGGCAGGCACAGCTACGTTTACACCCTCTCCTTCAAAAAGTGTAATCTCTCCTCTGAGATTAGGGTGATACAAAGAAAGGAGATCCCCAGAGCATGAGCTCAGAGAGTAATGACTCGGGGGAAGGGATATGTAGTAAGACCTATCTGTTTACATTAGACCTTTGACCCTCTGGCCCACATCCCACTGAACAGACTGAGTGACTGATGGCCAAGGACTTAGCCAAGGTCACACAGTCAGGTAGCTGTTGGCTGGCACTAAGCCCATGTCTCCTGTTTCACAACGAATGCCTACTTTTTCTACTCTTCCATGTCCACAACTTCTCTTTTAGCTACTTGCAAAGCAGAGGAGCTATGCTGGTGCCAGCTGGTTCCTTGGTAGTAACACTACCGTTAAGAGTAGTTCACATGGAAATGCCAGGATAGTTCAACAGGTTGAGCCCTTGCCTTGCAACCACAAGGTCAGGGGATCGAATCCCAGCCCTGGCCTATGCAAAACTATATGCTGAACTGTGGTGCAGCTGGTAACCACTGAGATGGAGATGGCAGCAAAGGTTTTTGCCTCCCATGTGGGAGGACCCCAGTTTGGTTCCTGCCTCTCATGGCCCCACATCCACCTATGTGGAATGAAACCATGTCACAACTAATGATGTATAACTATGGAAGCTGCTCTGGGCCTTCCACCCTTCTCTCATGCTCTCTCTCACCTTCTCTCAAACAATAGAATAAATCTTTAGGGAAAAAAAGAGTAATTAACATGTATTGAGGGAAGCTGGGATGGCTCAGCGGGTTAAGTTCTTGCTTTGCAGCCCCGGGGACCAAGGATTGAATCCCAGCCCCGGCCTCAGCCCATGGAGACCCATATGCTGAATTGGGGTGTACTTCCCATGCAGGAGGCCCCCAGTTTGGTTCTTCCCTCCTGTTCTGCCTCTGGCTTGGGGGCGGGGGGCAAGCCTCCCATGTGGGAGGCCCCCAGCCCAGTTCCTGCCCCGTGCGGTCCCCGCACAACTTGTGAAATGAAACCATGTTGAAAACTGATGACATACAACTATGGAGACTGCTCTGGGCCCTCCCCATTCTCTCTGTCTCTCTAACTCTGTCTCTATCAAAAACAATAAAATAAACTTTTAAAAAATGTGTATTGTGGGGAAGCTGGGATGGCTCAGTGGGTTAAGCACTCACTTTGCAGCCCTCAGGACTGAGGATTGAATCCCGGCCCTGACCCGTATGGACCCATATGCTGAACTGAGGAGCGCCCCCAGTTCAGTTCTCACCGGGGTGAGACCCCGGCCCAGTTCCTGCCCTGTGCAGCCCCGCCCAACTGTGGAATGAAACTATGTGGAAAAACCAATGATGTGCAACTATGGAGACTGTTCTGGGCCCTCCCCCTTCTCTCTATCTCTGTCTCTGTATCTCTGTCTCTCTCTCTGTCAAAAACAATAAAAATAAGTCTTTAAAAAATGTGTATTGAGTGTTTGTTTACTCTGTGCCACGCACTGGTATCAGGTATTGCAAACTCACACACTTGAAATGGCAAGGCAAGTAAGGTCACTGAGTGAGACAAGCCAGGCAGGAATTATGGTGGCCTGGAGGGCTAAGGGTCTGGCTAAATGGTGACAGCAACTGCTCAGCACTAGGATGGCCTGGCTAGTATTGCCAAATATTACTATTTTAAAAGAAAGCCAGATATTTGAATTTGTATATAGCATTTGCAAATTAACATTTTCTAAATTAATTCATAATTCAGAAAAAAATATTCTGTGGGCAAATTAAAACACACCTGTTGCCCACTTTGCAAACTGCTTGTCCTGTTTTCTCATTTAACCCTGACACCCATCTGTAAAGGAGCCTTTGCCCCTTGTTCTAAGGGGGCAAGCAAAGCTCTTCAAGAGGATAAATCACTTACAGTCATACCTTGGTACTCGACTACTTTGGAACTCATCAAATTTGGTACTTGATGCATTTTGACGTGACCATTTTGTCCCAGTATTTGTCATTTTTGGTACTCATTGTGCCTCCTGGAACCGATTAACAATGAATATCGAGGCACTGTGTACTCATGGTCATCCAGCCAAGCCACACTTTTGGGGTCTGTGTCCGCCTAAATCTCAAGGCTTGCTCCTATGATAGACAGCCTCCCAGATGGGTAAGAGGTCTGTGTTCAGACACAGCCAGAATTGGCATGGTGACAGAACATCTCCAGGGACAGTAAACTGTCAGTCAAACAATTCAGTGTAGCAACGAAGGAACATTTGAGACAAATGCGTTGTTGCAAACGTAAAACTCCCCACCCACCTCTGACAGAACTCAACAATGGATGTCTCTGTGCTTCTTAATAAAATTAAATCACTACAGAATTTCTCCAATTATGCACTCATAATGATGAAATGTTCACATTTGGAGATTTTTTTTAAAGCTAAGAATGTATAGGGAAGGTGGTGTATATGGCATAAGTGCTTTGAATTATTTGTGTCATTTGTCTAACTTTTTTTTTTTTTTTATTGGTTTTTGACAGAGAAGACAGAGAGAATGGAGAGGGCCCTGATCAGTCTCCATAGTTGACAGTATTAGTTTTCCAAATAGTTTCACTCCACAGGTGGGCGCGGGGCTGCACAGGGCAGGAACTGGGCCAGGAGCCTCCCGCATAGGCCCTGGCAAGAACTGAACTGGGGGCACACCCCAGCCCAGCACATGGGTCCACATGGGCCGGAGCCGGGATTCAATCCCTGGTCTCCGAGGCTGCAAAGTGAGCGCTTAACCCGCTGAGCCATCCCAGCCTCCCCTAACTCTTTTTTTTTTTTTTTTTAAAGGATTTATTTTATTGGTTTTGAGAGAGAGAGACACACACACACACACAAAGAAACAGAGAAGGGGGAGGGCCCAGAGCAGTCTCTATAGTTGTCCATCATTAGTTTTCACATAGTTTCATTCCACAGGTGGATACCAGCCACACAGGGAGGGAATGGGGCAGGGGGTCTCCTGCATGGGAGGTGCGCCCCCGAGCTGGGGGCCTCCCACAGGAGAGGCATGCCCTGGCGGAAACCAAGGTGGAGTGGAAAGCACGCCTCAGTTCAGCACATGGGTCAGCCTAGTCTCACTGGGCTAAATTCAAGGTGTCAAAAAACAGTTGTTTTCTGTCCCATGTAAAACAGTATGTCTGGTCAGCCTACTACTAATTAATCCACTATCTACCGTAATACCTTTTGGAAAGCATACATTGTAATCTACAGTCCTGAGCCTGGTCCTTGGTGTATTTACAGAGGGTAGTAGGGTATGAAGAACAGACCTTGGGTTTTTCAGTGGAACGGGCTAAGTTCCCATTTCATTTCTGCTGTGTGACTTTAAACTCTGAGTGCCCATCTTGAGCCTTCTTCCTGCACCATGTTAATAAATAAGCTTTACTTAAGGGATGATCAGGTTGAAAGGAGATCATCAATCTAAACAGTTGCCCAGTAAGTGGATTTTTGAAAGCCTACTAGCCTGAGAATTGTTGACATAATTGTTGGCATTATCGAGATTGGCTAGGCTTGGAGCCAAGGGGCCCCATTTATCAGGCATTTGATGCTTTCAGGTGGGCATTAATAGATATAGAAGACCCTTATCTCTTCCTTGATTTCACACTGGGTATTCTGGTTTTTATTCCTTTCTGCTGAGCAGGACAAGAGGGATTGTGGGAAGGTAGGCACCTGCTTCTACCTGGGAGGTTGTGTACTTGAGCACTTTGAGGAGGGCAGAGCTTTGGAAAACCCCTGGCTTTGACCTCTCCAAGTTGGAATTATAGCTTTTACACCTGCTAGGTAAGCTCATGCCCTTTGGGCCTCAGTTTCCTCATCATTGAATGGGTCAATAATAACTATGTCTTCCTTCTCCAGCAACCAACCAATATAATGCTTGGCACATGACAAGTACTCAATAAGTGTTTGTTGAATGACTGTTGGGTATGAGAGGGCTTTACAAAGTGAATATTACTGTTATGGAGACTCCTTGGGAAGATGTAAAGAAAAGAAAGTCCACCTGGAACAGGAATGTTGCTGGTTTCTCTCACCCAGGGTCTGGCTTGTTTTTTTTGTTTTTTTAAATAAGACCTACCGTTCTAATGGAGCTTCTCTGTCTGGGGAGAAGGGGGACAGGCTGACCTCAGGGCTGGGAATCAGTGTAGGCCAGATTCTATCATTGGCTGGCTTCACAGGTCCCTCATAGGCCTCAATTTTCCCATCTGTACATCAAGAGGCTATATAGTCTCTGTGGTCCTTCCTAGTGCTGACACAGTCTAGTGAGTACTTTCACAAACTGTTTAGGAAACTCCTGCTTTTCTAAACTACCTCATAGTTTATACAACATTTTTCGATCCCTTATGCTTTTCATCCTCATGGCAACTCTGGAAGAAACCAGGGTAATGTGCCCATCTTACAGATGAGGAACTGAAACTGAGAAGTGTCCTCAAGGGTCTATAATTTGGGGCAGCACCACACATTTTGGTTATACAGGTATACCAATTTTTATGCACATTCTCAAATGTGAAAGTGCATAAAAATCACCTGGAATGGGGATGGAGGATTGCTTGTGAAAATGTGAATTCTTGGGCACTTAAGAGATTCTAAATGGGCAGGGGCTGAGGGGTGGGCCCAAAGTTAACAAGCATCCATGTGATAATGAAGCCAGGGGCCTAAAAACTGCTCTAGGAGAACCAGGGCCTCCTGCATCACCCCTTTTCCTTTCATAACCCCTCTCAGCACCTGCTCTGAGCTGTGCTCAGACCAGTGTTGGGAAGAGGCCCTATTGGCGCTCCCAGTCTAGTAGCGGATGCAGATGGAGAAACCAAGTGTGGTCAGTGCTGGAGCAGAGGTAGCATGCAGCAAAGGAGGAAGTGGGTAACTCTGGAGGGCTCTCTGGAGGAAGTGATGTTTACCAGTATACTGTACTGGGACTATAGCTAAGGTTTTTTGTTTGTTTGCTTTTTGTCTGTTTGATTTTTTTGTGGGGCATCCCACCAGATGGCAGGCCAGTTCATAGAAATTAAGTCTTTCACATCTCTGCCTTTAGTTCTAACACAAGGGCTGGCACAGAGGAGAGGGCAATATTAGTTAAATCAGCTGACCTGAGCAATGAAAATAGTTGGTGGAGAGGTCCCAAGGCCTGCAGATTAAATGCATTTTCATGCTCAGCACCCTCATCTCCTCCCTTCCTGATATCTAACATGG
Organism: Craseonycteris thonglongyai; assembly: GCA_004027555.1. Classification (NCBI taxonomy): domain Eukaryota; kingdom Metazoa; phylum Chordata; class Mammalia; order Chiroptera; family Craseonycteridae; genus Craseonycteris; species Craseonycteris thonglongyai. Next base: position 24,197 of record PVKE010007414.1, on the reverse strand, counting down.
AATTAGTTTAATAGTGGAAATTCCTCATCATATTACAAACATTTGCTGCCTCTCTGTTCCCCATCCTCCCTTTTTCACTAGACTGTGAACTCTTCAAGGTCTGAACTAAGATATGGGTGCAGGTGGGGCACAGAGCAGGTTCTCAAAACGTGTGTTGAATGAACGAATGAACGCGTTCAAGCAGAAGTATTGCATTGGCTACTGAAGATAAAAGGGGCTTGAGGTTTTCCTCCAAGACACCCCTCCCTTTTTGCTGGCAGTTCCCTTCAGCATGGGTTCTGGGTGGGTGGACTAGGGCGGGGCAGGATTTGAAAGTAAATGGCAAAAATGGGGCAGGTTGAGGATGGGAGATGTGGCTGGTGCTTTGGAAGTGGGTCTGAGAACCCAGAAAAAAAGGAGGGCCGGTTTTTAGAGATCTGGGCCGAGGGCGTTGGGGCTACAGGTGTGTGGGAGGTGTCTGGGGGTTATGTGGGGGTCTACTGACGGTAAGATATGCATAATGGACATTCGGTCCTAAGGGTCTCCATAAAGGGATCAGCAGAGTGGGGTGGGTCGAGGCCGGAGCTGGAGCCACCACGCCTCCCGTAAGGGCCTCACGCGGGGGCCGCCCCCCTGGGGGCGGGGAGTGTGAACTCGCTGGGCACCGCCCCGACAAAGCCTGCGCGCGCCCCGCCCCACGATTGGCCGTGCCTGTTCGCACCGCCGCCCCAGCCCGCCCTCCGCCGCCGGTCCGCGCGCTGCAGCCAATGGTTGCGGTCGCCGTCGCCTCCGTCACTGCCCGAACAGCCAATGGTGGCAGCGCTCGGCGGCTCGTGGCTCTTTCGCGGCAAAAAGGATTTGGCGCGCAAAAGTGGCCGGGACTTTGCAGGCAGCGGCGGCCGGGGGCGGAGCGGGATCCGGAGCGGGATCAAGCCCTCGCTGCGGCCTGCCGCCATGGGCCCGCGCCGCCGCCGCCGCCTGCCACCCGGGCTGCGCGGGCCGTGAGCGCCATGGCCGTGGCTGGGGGCCCCGCGGGCGGCCCATGCGCGCCGGCGCTGGAGGCCCTGCTCGGGGCCGGCGCCCTGCGGCTGCTCGACTCCTCGCAGATCGTCATCATCTCCACGGCGCAGGACGCCAGCGCCCCACCAGCCCCCGCTGGCCCTGCAGCGCCCGCCGCGGGCCCCGGCGACCCTGACCTGCTCCTCTTCGCCACGCCGCAGGCGCCCCGGCCCACACCCAGCGCTCCACGCCCCGCGCTTGGCCGTCCGCCGGTATGGACACCATGGACACTAGGCCGAGTGTGCAGCTTGGACCCCCATGCAGACCCGGGCGGGGCACGGTTTTGGGCCGGGAGGCAGCAGGGAGGAGGAAGGGAGTGAGCTGAGGCACCGGGGCTGGGCAGTGCTGCGCCTAGGTTGGGTCTCCGGACCCGCCCCAGGGTGCAGAGTGACCTCGGGCCAATCTCTGTTTGCTCCTCCATGCTGTGGGTTTCAGCATTTCCACCGGAGCCTGTCAGTCTCAGTGGTAATAATGGCCCACGTGTATGCTACTGCCGTGGCCTGCATGCCAGACCTCTGGCAGATTTCAAGCCAGCTAAAACTCACAGCCATGCTGTGAGCTGGGTGTTGTCATTATGCCCATCTGAACTGAGGCTCAGAGAGGGGAAGTGACTTGCCCTTGGTCACACGGCTGCAAGTGGTGGGACAGGGGTTTTAATTGAGGCCTGCTGGCTTCAGTTTCAGACCAGAACTTGTGGCTAGGTAATGGGTATGACTGCTTGGGGAGTTGAAGGGAGGCGTCCTGGGGCCAGACCTTTGAAGAGCCATGGTGGAGGCCCACCTTCCTGCCAGGTGCAGGCCTGGGCCTCTGGGGACAGGCCTCCAGGCTGGGAGGCCTTCTCTTCAGGGGCAGGGTGGCTGGGCCAGCTGCTGATCCCCTCCCTCTGCCTGTCCTTCCATCTGCCACCCTCCACCCTCCCAGGCCTTGGTTGCTATGGAACCTCATTAATCAGGCAGGCAGACCCCGGGGCCCTCATAGGAGTACTGGGTGGGCTAAGCCTCCGGGAGCTGGAAAGGAGGTCCCCAGTGCCAGGAGAGAGTAAACATCCTGGGGATATGTCTTCATAAAGTGCTCCCTGAGCAACAAGAGCCTCAAGATCAGTTCATATTGGGGGTCCCAGAAGAGGTGGCTGAATTGCTTGGGGTGAAGGGGGTAGAGGCCCAGAGCTTGGACCTGTGGGCTGCAGGGCAGGGTGGGAAGACCAGTTTGATTGGTCTAGTCTGTGGGTGAAGGGGGGGCACAGACAGGTTGGATGGGGTCTCATCAGGGGGCTTGGAGCAAGTAGGAGGGGTAAGGCAGAGCCTAGGAAAAGGAGGTGGGAGCTGCCAAAACTGCTGATGGAGGCCTGCCTAAGTGGCAGCTGGTTCCTGAAGCATCCCCTAACCCTCTTGGCTCTATGCCCAGTGCTGCTTCCCTTCCGGAATCACCAAGATGCTAATAACAATAGTATCACCATTGTTTTGAGACTGTTTTGTTTGTCAGGCTCTGTGCCAAACACTTTACCCAATTAACTCATTTAACCCTTTCCACAACCTTCCCCTTTTACAGATAGGGAAGCTGAGGCCTAGAGATGTTAGAACCTTCCATAGTCATGCAGCCGGTTGTAGAGTGGGACCAGTCCAAATTTTCTGAGTGGTTAACCATTGTGATGCCTTGTCTCCTGGAGATGTAATAGAGGTTGAAGGAAGTCCAGGGCCCTTCTAATCAGTGTGGGGGAAGTGGGTGTGAGGATTAGTATCAAGAGTAGGTCTCTGGCTTGTCTTTTATACCCCAGTGGCCTTTGCCTGCAGGTACTAGCTTGGGGCCTGAACAAATAGCCTCCATTTAGCTGACTTGACAAGTACTCAGGGAGCTGAACTCCAGGTTCAGAGCGCTGTTCAGGGCTGGGCTAAGGAAATGCCCTCCGTTCCACCCCCAGTGGTGTCCAGGGCAGTCTTAGTGGGCCTGAGCATTCCAATCATTCAGCAGTTGCTGAGTTAGTGAGTGCCCCTGAGGTACTAGGCATAGAGGTGAGGGGCTTCTGACTTAATAGTACTTAAGGACTAGTAGGCATTTTCTGCAAGTGGGCAGAGGTACGAGCTGGCACCATCCTGGATCTGACGTCCAAAAATATGGGCCCAGCTTTTTACCTCCGTTACCCCCCAATTCTTGTACCTGTGGGAAGCCACTGGCCAGATGAGCAGTGGCTTCCACCTATCCACTGCTCTGACATTTGGGGCAGCCCCTAAAACAAGCTACAGGTTCTGCCCCTGCACCAGTGAGCAATTTATTAGGTACCTCCTGCATATAAGGCTCTAATTCAGCCATTCCTCCCGACCCTTCCTATCCACCTCTACCCTGCTATCATGGCTATTTAAAAAAACACATACATATACATACATGCACACTCATTTACTATAGAAAAAGTTAATAGTCTATAAAGGTGAAGGGGCAGAATCCAAGCCCCATCCATTTTTCTTTCTGTTTTCTTTTCCTAACCTATTTTTATCTTTAGGTGATTATGACAGTTTCTTTTCCTAAAGTTTTGAAAATCATAGCAAGTCCAAAAAGGGTTTATATACCTGCATTGCCCTAAAATAATGTTTGTCTTGTGAATGGCTTTGAGAGGATTCTATGTCGATGCCTCAGTCCTTGGTAGTTCTGTGGTATTCCAAGATCTAGATGAACCAGTTTCTGTAGCCCCCTCCCATGGATGGTATTTGGGTCATCCAGGTTTTTTCCACCAGTGCTGTGTGCATCTTCACCCTGCCTTTTGGGGGCCCCTGTGCTGGGATCTCTAGAGAGTGTTTGTGGAAATGGCATCCATCTGCTTGAGACCTTGTTTTTAGGGTGTGACATTGACCTGTCCATGAGGGTGGGCAAGGGGCTGGGGAACAAGGAGAAGACGAGGGATGTACCTGGCAGGAGCCTGCTAGGTAAGGTTCAGGCCCTAGGGCCAAGGTATGTATTATGATTGGTTTTCAGGGACCTGGCTTCTAGACTAGGATCTAGGGAAGCAGGACCTGTGGTAGATAGTAGCATGGGTTCTGCACTAGCCCATTAAGGTTCACATCTTGTCTCCACTTCTCACAGTGTCACCTCTCTGAAGTGTAGGCTCATTGTGAAGTTGAAGTCATGATAGCACCTGCTGCTGCAAGGCATGGTTGGAGGGTTTGATGAGCAAATGCTGGTTGAAGCAGTTACTTAGCAGTGCTCAGTATACACAAACCACCTAGCATGTGTTAGCTCTTCTATGCCTAGGACTCCTGAGGGAATCCATGGGTGTGTGTGAGAGAGAGGGAGTGTCTGGGTCCATCAGCATGTGGAAAGGTCCATTCAGTAAACAGTTTTAATGCCCAGACCCAGTACCTGCCTCTGAGGGGCTCCCTGGTTTCTTGGTGAGGCAAACACATCTACAGAAATTTGTAGTGAGAGATAATGTGGGGAAGAGTTTGGTTTTGAGTCAGTTCAGAAGGAGAACAGGTGCAGTCTGTTGCAAGATCAGGCAGATGTAAGTGATGGGTAAGGTACCTGTCCACAGAGGTGGAAGGAGTAGGTATGAAAGGTAGGAGGGAGGGAGGTGAGAGCAATATGGGAAGGAACCAGCGTGGGCTAAGGCTTGGAGGCACAGGTTTGTGAAGAAACATGTCTCAACAGAAGTTTATGTGGAAAAGTGATAATAGATGAGGATACTAAAGTGAAGGGGGACAGATGGAGGCAGGTAGACCAATGGGGAGATGGCTGAATGGTCCAGATGGAAGGGAGGTAGTGGCTCTGATGATGGGACTTCTTAGCAAGTAGATGTGATAAGGTCAGCAGCAGGATTGAATGAAGTTCTAGCTTGGAAACCCTGTGGATGGGGGAGGGAGGGTGTATCTGGTTTTGAATGTGTTTGAGATGCCTGAGACTTACAGGGCATCCTGGGTGGGAATCCTGACTGCCACTTCCATGGCTGTACGACCTTCGGTCTCTAGGCTTCAGTTGCTTAATGTAAAATGGGGCCGTTATTGTGCTGCTCATCTGTAAGATTAAATGAACTGTATGCAAAGCACATGGTGAGCTCCAGCTGCTGCCATGTTCACAGACTGCACCTCTCCTGTCTCTGAACTGCCTCAAACCCAACCTTTTCCCCACATTATCTCATTTCATACCAGAGAGAGGTAGTGACTTGCCCAACAAACCTGTATTTCAAATGCCTTAAAGCAGTTATTATTACATAGTTTCTATAGGTCAGGAATTCAGAGGAGACTTAGCAGGATGCTTCTGGCTCAAGGTCAGTTTTGAAGTTGCAGCCAAAATGTTGGCCTGGGCTTCAGTTGTCAGAAGGCAGGGCTAGAGTTGGAAGATTTGTTTCTAAGTTCATGTTGCTATTGGGAGGAAGCCTCAGTTCCTTGCCACTTGTCCTTAGGGCTACTTGAGGGACTCCATGATATGGCAGCTAACTCCCTGCAGAGTAATTAATCCAAAACAGCAAGGAGGAAGTCCCAGTGGGTCTCTGACCCAGTCTCAGGAGTGACACACCATCATTTTGACCACACTCAGTTCATTAGAAGCTAGTTAATCAGCTCTGGCCCATATTTAAGGGGAAGAGAATTAGGCTCCATCTTTTTTTTTTTTTTTTTAAGATTTATTTTTGAGAGGTGAGAGAAAGAAGGGTTAAGGGTGCCCAGAGCAATCTCCATAGTTTACATCGTTAGTTGTGACATAGTTTCATTCCACACAAGGTGGATGTGGGGCTATGAGGGGTGGGAACCAAACTGGGGCCTTTCTCATGGGAGGTAAGAACCTTCACCACCACAGTTCAGCATGTGGGTTTGCACAGCATGTGGGGTTGGAATGTGATCTCTGGACCTCGCGGTTGCAAGGCAAGTACTCAACCTGTTGAGCTATCCCAGTAGCCCCAAGACTCCCATCTTTTGAAACAAGGAGAATCAAAAAATGTACAGACATACTTTAAAACTACCACAAGCCCCCAGGTAGGTAGTGGTCGAACTGGGACTTGAACTTGAGTCTTCTGCCTTCCAGGTGAGCGTTCTGTCCTGTGTGGTAGAGTATTGTGTGGGATCTCTGCTCCATACACATAGGCGTCCTGGTAGAGAAACAAGGGGGGCAGCCCAGGAGCAGCCTCACCCAGGTCTCGTGGCCTCACTCACCTTGTTACTGGGTATCTTCCCATTGTTTTTGCTGCAGGTGAAGCGGAGGCTGGACCTGGAAACTGACCATCAATACCTGGCTGAGAGCAGTGGGTCAGCCCGGGGCAGAGGCCGCCACCCAGGAAAAGGTACCCACGGAGCTCAGGCTAGAGCAGGACCCCTGATTGAGCCCAGATTAGGGATGTGGACAGACAGACATGCTTGCAAAAGTAAGCTCTGGTCTATCAAGCCTGGGCCTGAGCCAGGCCTCTGGGAGCCCTGGGGGGCAGCTAGAGTAGCTGCCTGACATGGCTTCCTCAGGCCCCAGTGGGGTGGGAAATACCCCAACCAGGAGAGGAATGCTGTGTTAGGCAGGCTGTAGCCATAGGGCCTCCCTAGGAAGGAGCCATCTTCCTAACCCATTCCCATCCTCTTGTCCTGCATTGCCAGGGAGGCTGGCTTAGCTGGGGGGTGGGGATGGTGCTGAGGGACCTTGCCCTACCTGGTACCCTCAGGTATGAAGTCCCCAGGGGAGAAGTCACGCTATGAGACATCGCTGAATCTGACCACCAAACGCTTCCTGGAGCTGCTGAGCCGCTCGGCTGATGGAGTTGTCGACCTAAACTGGGCAGCCGAAGTGCTGAAGGTGCAGAAACGGCGCATCTATGACATCACCAATGTCCTTGAGGGCATCCAACTCATTGCCAAGAAGTCCAAGAACCACATCCAGTGGCTGTAGGTACCCACCAAACAGGAGGGCAGGCAGAGGCCTAGCTGGGCCAGCCTGGAGGAGCTGATAGCGAGACCCACTGGAGGCTGCATCCCCATCTTATTATTGGGGAAACCAAGGCTTAGAGAGGAGAGGTTTCTTGCCTGAGTGACAAATGCAGGAAAGTATACAAATCTGTATCCAGCTCTGCAGCTTTAAAAGGGGGGTAACCCCCCCCCAAAAAAGTGGAATTTATAAGAATTGTGTATTCTTACATGTTTAAGTTTCAGTCAACCTTCAAAGTACTCTCCACTTGATGCAATACACCCATCAAGACCCTTTTTGCACTGCTCAAAACAGTTTTTTTGTACTTAGCAGTTTTGATGCCGTTTAGTGCTTCTGCTGCTTTTTGTTTCACTTCTTCCACATCAGCAAAACATTTCCCTTGGAGGACCTTTTTCATCTGTGGAACAAAGTCGCTCAGGGTGAGAGCAGGTGAATAGAGAGGATGGGGCATGGGGGTCATGATGTTTTTGGTTAAAAACTGCTGAACACTCAGCTCAGTGTGGGCAGGTGTGTTGTCATGCTGCACATTGTTTGTAAATCACGCATCATGAAATGGGCAAATGTGTTGAATCTCCAAAAAAAATTCACTGAAGCCAATCACAGCTTCTTACAATACCAGTTGGTAACTGATGCAGGTGGGTTCAGTTCCTTGGACACCCGCCTAGTGGAGGGAGCCTGTACTACAAGGGGCCCACCCTCCAGATCATTCATTTTGGTTTTTGGGGGGTTCCCCCTCGTACATAGATCTTCACCTGGATAAACACAGTCCAGATCAGGATAAAGAACATTTCTAGCACCCCAGAAAGTTCCTTCATGGCCTTAGTTGTTAGCCACCCCTCATACCACCAGATGACCACGATTCTGGCTTCTGTGCCCATAAATGAGCTTGTCTAACATAGCTGTTGTATTGTTAACTCTTTTGTTTGTTTCCTTCTTGCCTGTTTCCCTGGTGATTCTGCTTCCCTCTCCTTGACACATCTGCCTTTTCAGTTTTCAATGGATAGTTCCCTTCTGCGTCTGTTTTTTCTTTTCACTTGACAACATGTCTTAGAAGTGCTTCCATGGATCTATATCTATTGTAGTCACGTCCTCTTACACAACTGTTGTACCCCATGGCAGTGGTCCCCAATCTCTTTAGCACCAGGGACCAGTTTTGTGGAAGATAATTTTTCCACGGACAGGGGTGGGGATGGTTTTGGGATGATTCAAGCTCTTTATTATGCACTTTATTTCTATTATTACATTGTATAATAATACATAATTGTCACTTGCTACTCACCGATAGAGTTTTGATGAGTCTGCAAACAATTGATTTTTTATGGTCAAACTTCTCTGCAAATGTTCATCTGCATTTGCAGCCGCTCCCCAGCACAGCATCACCACCTCAGCTCCACATCAGATCATCAGGCATTCGATTCTCATAAGGAGTGTGTAACCTAAATCTCTCACCTATGCAGTTCACAGTAGGGTTCACACTCCTATGAGAGTCTAATGCTGCTGCTGATATGACAGGAGGCAGGGCTCAGGTGGTAATGCAAGCGATGGGGAGCAGCTAAATACAGATGCAGCTTTGCTCACTCATCCACTGCTCACCTGTTAGGCAGCCTGGTTCCTGTAGCCGTCTGCCCCCATTTACTTATCCAGCCCCCTCTGAGGGACAGGTGGGTATTTACAGACATTCAGGCTTGACTTTAAACTTATGTCAGTTTGACTTGGAGCTCAGCTTTAGCCCTCTGCTGTTTGCCAACTGAAGAGCCAGACCCAGAGAGGGGCAAGGGCTTGCCCGGGTCTCAGAACAGAGGCAGCAACAGCAGACTGGGTACAGAAGGTCAGGGCTCTTTCAGAGCGGCCAAGAGCTGCTAACCCCATTATGCTTCCCCACAGAGGTAACCATGCAACAGTGGGCATTGGTGGGCGGTTTGAAGGACTGACCCAGGACCTCCAGCATCTTCAGGAGGACGAGCGACAGCTGGACCACCTGATCCATATCTGTACCACACAACTGCGGCTGCTCTCTGAGGACACTGACAACCAGCGATATCCTTGGACTTCATGGAAGCCAGGCCTGGTGGACTGGACCCCCACCCAGGAACTAGAGAGGCTACCCAGACCCTGAATTCAGGAGAAGGCTCTGGCTTTGGATGCAAGTCCTGGCTTAGCATCTACTCCCTGTGTCATGCTGGACACATTGCTTCTCTGAGCCTCAGCTTCATCTGTAAAAGGGGAGAAAATCTAATTCTGAAATTGCAGATTACAACAAGAAAAGACAGTATCAGCAATAATAAATATTTAATACAGTGATTCAGAACATGGTTGTACCTTCAGGGTTAGAAATACAAGTTTTTATTTGTCTTCCATTCACAAAAATAGAAACTTGATTTCAAAATAAGCTGCTTTTTTCAAAAGAGTAAATCCCCAAATTGTGTTTATAAATTTTGGAGACAACTGCTTAATTGACACTCAGGTGATAATGGGTCAGAACAAATTCTCGGCACCAGGCCTAGAGTTGTGTTAAATGATTTACATGAAATTGCTGGCAGCCATCGTTACTTTATGACTAGATGGGTAGAGTGGTCTCATTGTGCAGGAAGTAGAGGTTCAGGGCATGAGATAGGCTCAAGTACCAACTATGTGGCAGGCCCTGGGCTGGGGGATAGAAAAGATCAGAGTGACTAGGCAAGTGGGCTTTGCTTTAGCTGTCTGGTGGGTGACCCCAGAGGTCAAAGGTCATGTGATCCTTAACTCCACCAACCCTGGCCTACGTGACCTGCCAGGACCTTCGTAGCATTGCAGACCCTGCAGAGCAGATGGTCATGGTGATCAAGGCCCCTCCTGAGACTGAGCTTCAAGCCATGGACTCCTCAGAGGTGAGAAATGGGACCTCAGGCCTACCAGGATAGGTTGGACTGGGATGTTGATCAGCTGAGCCTCAGTTTACCCTGCCTGCTACCTCCACCCAGACCTTTCAGATCTCCCTTAAGAGCAAACAAGGCCCCATCGATGTTTTCCTGTGCCCTGAGGAGAGTGAGGGCGGGATCAGCCCTGGAAAGACCCCATCCCAGGGGACAGCTTCTGGGGAGGAGGACAGGGCAGCTGACCCTGCCACCACAGTGCCACCACCATCATCTCCCCCCTCATCCCCTGCCACGGATCCCAGCCAGTCCCTGCTCAGCCTGGAGCAAGGTGGGTGAAGGGTGGGTGGATGGGGTGGGGCAGGGCTCCTCTCCCAGGTGGGTGGGGAAGCATGACAGCCCCTTCTCTCTGCCGGGTGTTCCTGGCCTATGATGCTTCCCCATTGTTCCAGAACCTCTGCTTTCCCGGGTGGGTGGCCTACGGGCCCCCATGGATGAGGACCGCCTGTCCCCTCTGGTGGCTGCCGACTCACTCCTGGAACATATGCGAGAGGACTTCTCTGGCTTTCTCCCTGAGGAGTTCATCAGCCTGTCTCCCCCCCCTGAGGCCCTCGACTACCACTTTGGCCTTGAGGAGGGTGAGGGCATCAGAGACCTCTTCGATTGTGACTTTGGCGACCTCACCCCCCTGGATTTCTGATGGGGCTTAGGGGACCAGGGCTTCCTGAGATGCCTACCCTGTCTTAGCAGCCCTGGAGCCCCCTGCCCCTGGCTGTCCTCGCAGCCTGATTGGAAACAGTTAATTTATACTTCTCTCCCCTATCTCCAGGAGCTACTAGCTCTGGAGCCTGGTTACAGCCCAGAGTTTGAGCAAGCCAGAAAGGGAAGGATACTGTCCGTGGTGTGTATGTGTGTACCCAGCACCTAACGTGTGTACACAGGATGAATGGTATGTGAGCATGTGTGTGCATGTACCGGGAATGAAGGTGAACACATCTGTGCGTGCACTGAAAATGCTCCAGTGTGTCCACGTGTGTGCATGAGTCCATGTGTGTGTGTGTGGTGGGGTCTCTTAACTGCACTTTTGGTCTCCTTGCTCTAGGGGCCTCATGAGGCCCAGGGTGGCCACCTGCCCCCAGAATCCTGCGTGCTGACCAGGCCAGGTGGTAAGGTCTTGGCTTGCTTGTTTGCAGGACAAGAGCACTTCTGTTGTCTGAAAGGTTTTTCTGATCCAAGCTTTAATGGAGCATTATTTATTTATCAAGGCCTCTTTGGCAAGCCTGGGGCCCCAGCAAAGGGTAGGAGAGAGATGGGGCTGATGTCCCAACTCCCTGCATCCCTGAGTGAGGGCAGGGGTCGCTGAGCTGTTTGCCCCATTCTGAAGGAGCTGAGGCCTGAATGGTTTATTTATTGGGAGAGGGAGGGAGACTGACTGACTGACTGACAGCCATGGGTGGATGGAGGGGGTGGTCCTTCCTCAGGAGGGGTCACTGCAGGGCTCCGGCTGCCCCCCAGGATGGATGTGAGGTGGGAGAGGTGAGTGGGGGACCTTCACTGATGGTGGGTGGGAGGGGTGGGTGAAGGGCCTCCCCCAAACCCAGACCACAGGAGAGCTTCCTGTGGCATTCCAAGTGCCCCCCTCACCCCACTTGCTCAGCCCCACCCTCCAATCTGCACTTTGATTTTCCTTCCTAACAGCTCTGTTTCCACCTGCTTTGGTTTTAATAAATATTTTGATGGTGTTGGGGCTGGGTTTTGGGACTGTGTACTGGGAGCAAATCAGGGTGGGAGAGGTCAATATTGCTGGGAACATATTTGTTCTCTGCTTGTCTTCTCCCTGTCCCTGCTTGGTTTCATTTCATTTGAGCCTCAGCATTATATTAATATTTATTTATTTATTTTTATTGTTTTTTGACAGAGAGAGAGACAGAGAGAGACAGAGAGAGAACTGAACTGGGGGAGCTCCCAGTTCAGCATATGGTTCCGCACGGGCCGGGGTCGGGATTCGATCCCTGGTCCCCGGTGCTGCAAAGTGAGTGCTTAACCCACTGAGCCATCCCGGCTTCCCCACCCACTGAGCCATCCCGGCTTCCCCACCCACTGAGCCATCCCGGCTTCCCCTCAGCATTATAAAAGGTAGACTCCATCACTATTTTTGTCCTATCTGAAAAACTGATCCACTATAGTAATATGTGAACTCTCCTTCTTTTTAGCCCTAGACAGCTCACTCTGATACAACAATTTTAACAGGACGATTCTGTGTCAGGATCTTTCAGATTCTGGGGACACCTGTTCCCTGCTGGGGCTCTCCAGGGTCTGTTGGAGGAGAGTCAGAATGAGAGAGGGCTTCCTGAAATGTGGTGCTTGAGCTGAGAGCTGTAAGAATTAACTGGGGAGAAAAACATGAACACACCAAGCAGAGAGGGCAGCGTAGGCAAAATCCCTGGGGCAGCCGGACACAGAAATCAGTGTGGCTGGAGTTCTGTGGTGAGGGCCAGAGTGGAGAGAAATGAAGTCTTGTGTTTTATTCAAGGGGCAAGTACTCACTGGGGAGTGATACTTTTTTTTTTATTTTTTCAAGATTTTGAGTGAAGTGGGGAGGACCCAGAGCAGTCTCTATAGTTGTACATGATTTGTTGTGACAGTTTCACTCCGCACAGGTGGATGTGGGGCTGCGTGGAGTGGGAACCAAACTGGGGGCCTCCTGCATTAGAGGTGAAAACCTTTGCCGCCATCCTGATACCAATTGTGCCACAGTTAAGCACATCGGTTTGCACAGGCCAGGGCCAAGATTCAATCCCAGACCTTGCCCAACTGCAAGGCACTCAACCTGCTGGTCTATTCTGCTATCCTCACATTTTATTTTCATTTGAGAGAAGGTGAGAGAAGAGGGAAGGGCCTAGAGCAGTCTCCATAGTTGTACATAATTAGTTACATGGTTTAATTCGGGTCTGCATTGGAGGTGAAAACATTCACCACAGGGCTCAGCCTTACCAGTCGTGCTACAGTTCAGCATGTGTGTTTGCACGAGCTGGGGTCAGGATTCAATCCCCAGACCTCATGGCCACAGCAAGTACTCAACCTGCTGAGCTATCCCAGAATACACCCCACGTGTTTTTGTTTTTAAAGCTACCTCTGGCTTGTGTGGAGGATGAAATGAATAGGGGGTCACAATGGCAGGGGGGAGGGGTCCACATGATCCTGTTTAACCCTGTAGATGGGCTTTCTCTGAGCCAGTGCCTATTTTAATCCCTTTATAGTCCATACAATAATCCTATGGAGTGAAGTCACAGGTTTTACCAACAAGGTGTCACACTATTGTGCTGCAGTTTTGTTGGCCCTGTAATAGAGTGGGACCTGCCCTTGGTGGGCATGGGCAGCCTCTTGCGTTCTTTCCCGGCTGTGTAGTACTTCCAAGTTGACACTTGGTCACCCCCCAGTGGAAATGACTCCTTGCGAGGTTTCTTATCTGCAGTGTCCACCTCTATCGCAGGCTCTGATGACAACAAAAGTAAAGGTGTTGGAGGGTCTCCATTGTGCGGCTCTTACTCATCTACAGACTGAAGTTTGCTCCCCCTTTCTAGATGAAACGGAGGCCCTCTAGAAAGGCCTACAGAGGTCCAAGGTCTCTGGGCTGGCACCACGGGCCTAGGGCTGGGGAGGCATCGGAAGCCGGTCTAGGCAGGGGGCGGGCCTTAGGGCGGGGCCCTGGGCATCCGCGCCACCGCCAATGGGCGGGGCGTTCCCCTCCCAGTCCTCCCGAGTCCCTGGCGGCGGCGTCCAGAGCCCTGAGCCTCATCCCATCTGGAGCCGAGCGGGTGGTAACGGCACCATGGCATGCACAGGACTGCTCGCCCTGTGCCTGATCCAGCCACCTGCGCCCCGGTCCCCCGCGCCGGCAACTGGGCCGGCTGGACACGCACTTTTCCAGGATGTGAGTGGGGAGCGGGCAAGGGGCATCAGCTCTCCGGCCCTAGGGTTGTCTTTCTTGCAGTGTCTCTACAGGTCTTGTGTCTCCCTGTTGTACCCCCTGGGCTCTCTGTCTCTCTCACTGTTTCTCCTTGCCCCCAATGCTGTCTCTCTCTCACTGTCTCTGTCAATGTCTCTCTCCAAGCCTGTCTGGGGCCGGGTCTCCGTCTCTATCTTTTCTTTGACCATACTGTTTCCATGTTTCTCTTTATCTCCTTGCCTTTGTGTCTGGCTCTCTCTGCTGCTCTCTCCTTGTCTCTGGTTGAGCATCACTGCCCTTGTTCCCCCTCAACCCCTGAACCCACCCCATCTGTGTGCCTGGTGGGGTGGGGATGTCAACGCTTGGTCATAGAAGCAGTTGCTGTACCCCTCTGGCCACCCCAGGCTGAACTGATCCAGGCAAGGGTCCTGGAAGAATAAGACCCAGGGCTGACCCCAGGGTCCCTTAGACCTGACCCAGGAGCCGTAGGGGTTCCACAGCTCATCAGGGTTGTCCACAGTCATCCTCTGTGGTCTGTACATCCTTCCTGTGGATGGCAGGTGACCTCAGCCCCCATGAGCACCAGAATGGTCAGTCTGGCTGGGCCTCAGTCACTGTCCTGAGCCCCTTCCCCAACTTTCACCCCAGTGCTCAGCTCCTACCTGGCCCTCTCATACCCGCACTCCCAGAGGTCCTGCCTGTGGAAAGGCTGTACTCCTCGCCTCTCACCACTGCCCCTGGTGACTCAGCATCTTGACCACAGTCCTGACTAGAAGGGACCTGACCATCCTGTTCCCCAGATGGAAAAACCAAGGTCTGAGGGCTAGGGGGTCTCTTGGAGGTCACACATGGAGGTAGGGTCATGCAAGAGTCTGGTACCAGGTGTCCTCATTCCCAGCTTATTACCCATCCCCCTTAGTATCTCCATTTGCTCCAGCCAGGCTACATTGTGCTGCTGTGTGACCTCAAGCCAATGGCAGACCTTCTCTGAGTCAGACTTTTGGTTAGTAGTTAGATTCATCCCCGAGCCTCACCAACCCTGAGCAAATAAACTGTGGGGGAGTGGCATTCAGAAGCTGGAGCTGATGGGGCTCTGTCTGGGCTTTGGTCTGCCCCTCCTTGCCAGGCCTGCTCGTCTCTCATTTGCTGGTCTGCTTTGAGTGATCTGGGAATCTCTGGTTCCTGGGAGAGGCAGGACCATGTCTTGACTGTGCATCTGTTTATCTGCCTCTGTTGCCCATCATCTCTGCTTCTCCATAAATACAATCCATCTACCCTTACTTTCTGCCACCCTAACCGACTCCCCTTGCGCACACGCACACACACACACACACATTGAATCAGCCTCATAAAAAGCCCCAGCTCTAGACGGGTTAACCCCAGCCTGCTCCCCTATGTGCTAATGGGAAAAATGAGGCACCTGCAAAGGAAGGACTAGCCCTTGCCTGCATGTCAGGGTCTTCAACAAGCATACAGGGAAATAGCTCAGAGTGGGCAGAACGTGGCCACACAGGGGAATTGGGGGTTCAGGTTTGGGATGGGTGCCCAGGATCCTCAGGGCACGTCTTGGCCCATCTCCTCATCCTCCTCAAGCTAGGACTGTGCCAAGGGCTGATGCATCAGACATAACTTGGGATGGATTCTGGGTGTAGGACATGGGGATGCAAAGAGCTGGCCTGGAGCACCCCCCACCCCACCCCCATGAGTCCAGGCCCTGAGGGAGAAGTGAGCAAAGCAGTGGGACCCGCTGTGTGCTCTTCCTGTGCTCCTCTCATTGGAAAAGCTCCTGCAGAGCTGAGCTGGGCGGGGGGTTGGGACCAGGCTGGGCAGGAGGAAAGGTGAGGCTGGGAGCAGGCTGGCCAGCTGGGGCCAGCCTGCTGGTTGGGTGAGGGCCTCTTGCTTCCCAGGCCCCATTCACAGCTCCTATCCATGCCCCGTTGTCCTCTAGGTTTTCTGCCGAGCAGACAAGAATGGTGAGTGTGGCTTCCCCTGGGTCCCACAGTGGGGGGAATGGTAGAGGACGTTATGGAGGCTCAGGGGAGGGTTTGGAGTTTCAGGGAACAGTCTAGAATAATGGAGAAAAATCTGTGGGGCGGGGGGCAAATCAAGAGAATCAATTAAGGCATCCTTCCTGGAGGAAGTGCTATTTAAATCAAGTTTGGCAGAATGGAAAGTGGAGGGAATGTGATTTAGCCAGAGGCTGGAGGTGGGGGCTTACTTTCATGCAGTGCCCTGGCACACTGGTGGGTACCTTACCAGTATATGATTTCACGTTCTTCACTCCATTTCACAGACAAAGGAGCAGAAACCCACAGAGGTGAAGCAGGTTGCCTGAGGTCACAGTCTTTAAGTGGTGGGCCTTGAGCCCAGGTCTATGTGATACTTGGTCCCAGGCTCCCTGTGTGAGGGGCTGGGAAGGGTGAGCTAATAGAGATGAGACCCTGTAGGGGGTTTTACTCTTAGTTTTTTAGCGGACTCAGTCACTTTGCATATGACCAATTATCTGGCCTCAGGGAGGGCCTGGACAGGATAAAACTGGCTCCAGGGAATCAACTTCTCCTTCCCTGGGTCCTGGGCAGTCTTGAAAGCTAAAGCAGGAGCCCTTAGGGAACCCCAAAAGCTGGTTACTGCCCATAGGTGGCCCCTGTGCCATGATTGGCCAGTTAAGGGTCTAAGCTGAAGCAACCAGTCAGCCTTGACCTGACTTTCATCTGAAGTTTTCATACCCTTTTGTGTTTCAGCCTCCTTGAGACAGGATCATGTCCCCACCCCTTGGCTCTTCTCCTTGAGTCTCTGCAAATCGGTGGAGACCAGTTGTCCCAACCCATTGATCAGGACACATGATCTCATTTGGGTCAGAGCATTTTGTCCACTTTCCCTGTCAGCTTAGGGACTTTACAGGCCAGATCTCCAGTGTCTTTGGCTACCTCACTCAAGTGCCCTCGGCCTCTGGTCCATGCCCGGTGATAGGAGTTCATTCCTTCCAGAGCCAGCCTGCTGCTGCTTATCGGGGCCCCAGCCCTTAGAAAGGTCTCATCTGCCTTCCTGTAGCTTCTCTGTGAAGGGCCTGGGTTCATAGCACCAAAGGTCCCTACACCATGGGGTCAAGCTGGCCAGCATGTGGGGAAAACCCTCAGCCCCCAAGTCCTTCAGGAGATGACTAGGTCCTGCCATGATCTGGCCGTGTCCCAGGCTGTTCATTTGTTTCTTCATTTGGCAAACATGTATTGAGTCCCTACCCAGTACCATGTGTGCACTGCCTGTCCCTGGGGTGCCTGCAAAGTGGGCCCTGTTTCCTTAAGTGGGCACCTCGGGGGGGGGGGCAGTCCTTCTTCTCCCCAATAGCCAGGCCCCCTACCAAGATCAGAATCCCATTTCATCTAGCCGGATGGTTGTGAGAGGCTGTGAGGACTTTGGGGGTCTGGACCTGACGTCAGGGGTGCAACCTGGGCTCAGGCATACCTACTCTGCTCCATACCCTGCCCCCCAGATGATGGTAAACTCTCATTTGAAGAATTCCAGAATTACTTTGCTGATGGAGTTCTCAGCTCCAGGGAGATGCGGGAGCTGTTCAGCAGCATTGATGAGCATTCTACTGAGTGAGTATGAGAGAGGGATGGAAGAACCGTGGATAGATGTGAGGCCAGGTTGTCCCAACCCCTCTGTGTCTCCTCATGCTCTGGTTCCTTATAGAGGACAGGGGAGTGGGAGTGGTGAGGTGAGGTAGGGAGAGAGGTATCCGGGCTCTTGGTACCAACTTTTACTCGCCCACTCACCACCTCCCTGTCTCCAGCCTTGCCCATCACTTTGCTTTTAGCTGGGATTCCAAAATAGCCAGGCCTGAGTCACCACCCATGATTCAGTCCACAGGTGCCCTCCTCCCATTCCTGCTTCCAGCAGGGACCAGGGGATGCCTGGGGACAGCTGGGCCTTGCCTGCTTCCACCCACGGATGCAGGTGCATGAACACACACACATCTCCCCACATGCGCTCCCACACCTACAGGCCTTTGCACGAGTTTGTATGTTTCCTCACATGGGTGCACTCACTTCCCTTTCTCCCTCATCTCCTTAGAATAAATTCCACACTCTGGGTTGGCTCCCGTGCCTCCTTCCCCACATTCTGAGGCTTAGGCTGGACACTGTCTGCAGTAGTACCACCCACCAGACACTCCAGTTGAATTCCTTGTCCTTCAAGGTCTAACGTAGGCAGCCCTGACCTACCGAGTAGTACCCCACGTATTCTTTGGACTTGCCCAGCCCTGGCTTCGCCTTCCCAGCTCTGTCCACTCCTCTCTGGTTTGTATCCACATCTGTCTTCCCTGGCCTGAAATCCCCTTGGAGTCCAAGAGTAGGTTTGAGTTTTTGCCCTAAGAGAGTGTTTGATGGGGCAGTAGTATCCTTGCTTCCCCTGCCCCACCCCACCAGCCTCTGCCCATTCAGCAACTGAACCTGGAGTAGAGGCAGGAGTAGGGACAAACCTCAGCTTCAAAGTCCCAGTTCTCCAGGCTCAAGTCTGAGGTTCTTAAGGGCGCCTTCTCTTTTCCCTGCAGCAATTTGGAAACTGAGAAACTGTGTGGTGAGTAGGCCCGTGGGAGCTCTTGTCTCCTGGGACCCCTGGGCCGGCGGGTGTGATGAGGGGCTGTTGCTGATTTCCTGATGGAGTAGGATAGGCTGGGTTCAGGATATGAGGCCTGGTTGACTACTGAGAAATTCCAGGCTGGGTAGATGGGGACCCGGGGTGGTGGGAACCTTCGAGCACCTCCTCTGCCCACAGACTACTTCTCAGAACACCTGGGTGTCTACCGGCCTGTGCTGGCAGCGCTGGAGTCACTGAACCGCGCAGTGCTTACTGCCATGGACACCACTAAGCTGGTGAGTAGAGGAGCTGATGGCGGGGGGGTGGGGGCAAACAAGGGCAGGGGGTGTCTGCTGTGCTTTGAGAGCCTCTAGCATCATGACTCAGGGCTGTGGAGTTAGAGGCCTGGGTTTGAATCCTGGCTTTCCTACTTCCTGTCTGTGCACCTTTACCTCTGGGCCTCAGTTTCCTCATCTGTAAAGTGGGGATAAAAACAGAGCCTGCCTCCATATATTTGTCCTCACAAGTGAGGATGAAGGCAGCAATTTGTGTATGTCTTGTTCTCTATCCCTAGCACCCAGAACTATGCCTGGCACACAGTAGGTGCTTAATACCTGGAGCTGCTGCTGTTGTTTTTATTACTGGCCAAACCCAACTATTATGGGATATCAAGCCCAGGGCCCAGCAGAGATGGGCTGGGGGTGGGGCATGCTTGCACATGTGTCCACAGGCCCGTGCTGGTGTGCAGAACCTGCTAGCCTGCCAGGACATGTGGGAGTAGGCAAGCACACACACACCCACGTGTTAGTGTGCACACGTTCACACATATGTACAAGCATAAACAGTGCCCACAGCCAACACCCCTCTCTTTGTGTGTTCCTTTTAAGAAATGTCTCCACCTCCCTCTTAATAAGGGGGAGGGGAGCAGTGAGCAAGCCTGGAATTGTGCCTGACCTCACTTTTTACAGAAGGGGAAACTGAGGCCCTCAGCCAGTCAGTGATCAACTGAGGACAGTGCTTCCCCTGTGGATGCTTTCACATAAGATTTAGTAGCTTTTCAAAGGGTTGCCTCTTGAGGCCTGGCATGGGATGGGAATCCAAATGGCACGCGATGTTGTGGTGACTTCCGTATCTGTGGCCTGGATACAGCTGTGGGCATTGCCTTCCTTATTGCCATGGAAACAGCCTTGGGCATGAGCAGTTGGATTGGTGTCCTTTGAGCTGGCACTGCTTAGGGGGAATTCAGACTGCAGGTCAAAGTGAGGGCCCTAGGGCCCAAACCACCTCCTCCTGGTCCAGAAAGGGGTAGAGGGCAACCCATCACCACACGATGACTCTGCCAGCTCCAATCACTAGAGACTTTTATCGGCACTGGATGCCTCTAATAGAGCTGCAGCTTAGCTCACCAAGACTCTGCCACCCCCTTGGTGGCACCACCCCCTCCAGTCCAACAGGACTCAGTTGAACACTTTGTGCACAAGCCTGGAACCACACTCCTGATACATGGCCCGGGTCATCCAGCTGCGTTGGAAGGAGTGTAAGGAGGCCACCATGGAGCCACCGGTCCACACTGCTGTGCCTCGCCCAGGCTTGGCCACCAGGCGTGGCTGCAGTGCCCCATAGCCATGCCGCCGGCACTGGGCTTCCAGTTCCATCTCCAGGCGCTCGGCGAAGCCTGGGAAAAGTGTGGAGCCACCAGCCAGCACCACCGTGTCAGCCAGTCGTCCCCGCAGTGTTGCAGGCACCTTCTGCAGCGCCTGGAAGGCCAACGTGGACAGTCCTGGTTCAGACTGGCCTAGCAGACCAGGCCGGAAGATGGGTTCCGGACAGCGGAAGCGTTCACTGCTTAGGCAGACAGAGCACCCATTGCATAAACAGAAACTCGCCGGGTGGTGGCGCGCAGGGTTATGGAGGTCACCCTCAAAGTCCAGCGACACGTAGCAACAGCGCTTCTTGAGCTGTGTGATAGCCTTTCGGGGCAGGGTTTGCAGCAGTAGTTCGGGGCAGGCTGCCACCAGCAGGTCCCGCAGGTAGCGCGACAGGGTGGTGCCTGCCACATCCAGCCGGAAGGTGGCCTTGTGCCACGAGTGGCCCGCATAGATGGGCGTGGCATGGCACACACCCGCGCCCGCCTCCACCGCCAGCCCGCTGAACGCGCCGGTGGAGCAGAGCGCCAACAACGCAGAGCTGGCCATGTGGCACGCAGGCACTGCCAGGGCCTCGAACAGCAGCTCCGCCATCCTCTCGCGGCTCGAGGGTGGTGCCGACGGCGAGTCACTCACCAGCACGGGCCACTGCTCTGGGCACACCCGCAGGCCACCCACCAGCAAGCGCTCCCACAGCCCCTCCAGTGCCTCCCAGTCCACCACCACGCCGTGCTTGATGGGGTGCGCCCGTGCCACGCCGCCCGCCAGCTCGCAGCCCGGCACCCCGGGGAGCACGGGCCGGTCCCAGCTGGGCACCAGGCTGGAGCTCTTCAGCACCAGGCGTGGCTGGTCTTCTCCCGCGAAGCCCGCCTTGGTGAAGCCGGAGCCCTGGTCCACCACCACTGCGATGTGGCTCAGGGAGGGCAGCCGGCAGGCCCTGCGGCTCCCCGATGCCAGTGCCACCTTCTGGGCGTGGCTCTGCCCCCTGGAGACTCTGTCGCGCCCCCCATCCGGAGGCTCCACCGTAGCTGACCTAGATGGAGGTCCCCCTTTCAGCTCTTGGCTCTGCCCCTGGAGCTGAAATCCCTGCCGCAGTGGACTATATAGCTATTGTTCTCAATTCTTGGCTCTTCCCTCCGGTCCTTGAGGTTAGATTCTTCTGGCTAGAGCAGATTCTCTTTTCAGCTCTTGGCTTTGCCCCTAGGCCTGAGGCCTGCCTCTGGTTCAAGTATCAGTCTCTGCTCTCACAGGACTCCCGGGGTTACTCACGCACCCCTGGCACTAGGTAGACTCCACCCTCTCTCTGAGGACTTGCCTCCCCTATGAGGCCTTTGTAGAGGTGGATGATGAAAGGGCTGGCCCAAATCCTTAGATATTGAGAAGCCTGCAGAAGCAGCTCCGATAATGAAGGGACCTTATGGCAATGTCATCCGGACATATATTACCCTCTCAGGACTCAGAAGTCCAGCCCCGTCCTTAAGCCCCAGGCAGTGTCTTGGACCTCTCACCTTGGCTTGACCGAAAGTGGCTCCTGGTTGTGACGGTGGGAGGGGGCTGGTCAGAGAATGAAGGAAAAGAACTTGGGCTCATTGTGACCTCAGTCCTCACCTCACTACTTGCTGTGCTCCACAGCCTTCTCCCCGATGAAAACTCCTTGGACCCATCCTCTCTCTCTACGTAGGGTCCGGGACAGAGATTTCAGCTCCAGGAGTCTGGCCTCAGCTGCCTAGTACAACCAATCTGATTCCTTCCCCAAACCACTTCGGATTATCTGAAGTGCTCTGGCCAAATGTTGGGCTTCTTTCTCTCAGTGCTAAAGAGAAAGTTCTTAATCACAGATTTAGAGCCACTCTGAGGATCTGTGTGCTCAGCCTTGAAGAGTCCAGGCAGCCCTCAGAGGGACCCTACCTTTAGAGGCTTCCATCTGTGGACTCATGTGAGCCTGAGTTTGGGACTCACTTCTGAAGCTGACTCCCTGTGCACCCCTAAGTGAGACCTAATCTCTTTCTGGGCTGTCTTTTTCTCCAAAAGATAGTCATCCTCACACACAGGAAAGAGGCTACCTCTTGTCACTGCAGAGTCTCATTATTCTATTTAAGATCATTTTAGTTGCAGGTTGAAGACCCACTCAGGTGAGCTTAAGCTAAAATAGGGACTTTATTACTAGGATCTTGTATGTCTTACATATACAAAGGGTAGGGGTGAGATCAGGTTTCAGAACAGACTAGAAGCAGGGCCTGGTTACAGTGCTGTGGGGAATCCAGGATGTACACTCACTCTACACTGATTTTTATTCTTCTGAAGACTGGCTTTAGCCTGTGCATGTTCATGTTGAAAACAATCTCTTATAGCTCCTGAATTATAGTCCCAGAGAAGGGACTGGGGAGGGTCACCTTGCACTAATGGCTTACGCCAGGAAATATGACCACATTGAGGGACATGGTTACGCTAATTGTAACCGTATGTATGGTAGGGAAGGGTCAGTTCTTTCCTACCAGCAACACAGAAGATGCAGTGGGTTGTGGAAACTTCAGCCTGATACTGGCAATATGGAGGGAATGCTGATTATGGTGACAGTGACAAAAGTGCATCTTCAGCAGAGCTGGGCCTGTGGCTTTAGTGAGCTGGGACTTTTACCTGCTGCATCTGTCCCCAAAGCGGGTATTCGAAGGTTGATCTCCAGTGGGAAGCAGGCTGCAGGTTTGAAAGGGTTGGGGAGGCTGTCGGGTCTGGAGCTGGATTTGGGACCGAGGAGAGTGAAGAGAAGCAACTGCCCACGAAATGTGCTGGGTCTCTCATGGAGGTGAGCCTCAAATTGGAGACTACAAGTGGCAACATGACCAAAGCAGGAATGAGGGTGGAAGTCACTGAGAAACCCTCTCATCTGAGCTGAAGGTGGAGGTGGAGGGGGTGATCAGCTGGATTTGGGTAAAACAGACTCGGGGGGCTGGGCCTCTACATCCCGGTAATAAGTTCAGGCATTTTCCCTGTGGGCAATGGAGAACCAGTGTGAGCTTGCTTATGAGCAGAGTGAACTACCCTACAGATAGTGGTTTGGAAGAAGCCTTTGGCTGCAATGTGGGGAGGTGGATGGGGCAGGGTAGATTGGGAGATGAGTGACTGAGGTGCCTTGGGGGTGACCACACAGAGTGGGGTCCGAATGAGGGGTCAGAGGCCAGGGACCCCAGCCTGGATGCTCTCACAGGCAGAATGTCAGGCTCCACCTCTGCTGATCATAGGACTCAGTTCTCCAAGGCGGTGGCCGTTTGCCTGGGACCCTCCCTCTTACCTAAGGACTTGTGAATGAGGGGGACTCTTGGAAGTGGCATGCTTATGCTGGGAGCGGGCCCCTCCTAGCGAGTCAAGCCTGGGTTTGTCCAAGCTCACCACCTGCCTTGGGCTTTCAGGCCTTGCAGGGTCTGACAGGGGCCTGGAGTGGGGGGGTGGGAACAGCCTACTTCCTCCACGGAGGCAGGGTGCCCCTGCCCAGCTTGGGGCAGGCGTTCTGACCCTTGGGTCACAAGGAAGAAAAAGGGCAACACAGCCTGGGCTCCCGGCCGCGGCCGTTGCCTGCTCATCCCTGTCGCCCTCGCGCCCCGGCGCTTTAGGTGGAGCCAGCAGGCAGCTGGGTTGCTACGCGCTCTTTATGGGGCCGCGGCCGGGGGCCCAGGCTGGGCGCTCAGGGCAGCGGGCGAGGGCAGCGGCATCGCGGGCGCGGCGGCTCGGCGGCGGCGCCCCCGCGGCGGGCCTCGCTCTCGGTCCCCAGCCGCTGCCAGCCCTGCGCGGCCTGGGCGCCGCCTCCCGCGCCCGGCCCGCCCGCCGCGCGCCGCCCCTCCTGCAGCCGCGCGTCCAGCAGCAGCAGCAGCACCAGGATCTTCCTCATGTCCCGCGCGCGCGCGCCCTCCTGCCGCTCCGCGCCGTCGCCGGCTCCGCGCATCATGGGCGCCGCCGCCGGGGAGCCCACGCGGGCGCCCGCCGCGTCCTCACGCGGCTGCCGGGGCCGCGCGCCGGGGCCCGTCGCCACCTCGGCCCGCTGCTGCCTCTTGTCCAGGGGCAAGAGCAGCACGATCCTGGTCTGGGAGTAAGTCAGCGGCGTGAGGGGACAGGGCGCGTCCGCGTCCTCTGGGGACCCCTCACCCCCCCCCCTGCGTTCCCGGGACCACCGCCCACCCAGGAGGGCGGTTCCCACCCCGCCCCACCCCATCTCCCACCCACCCCTCCCCACCCCTCCCCCATCTCCCACCCACC